>KN716184.1:33418-53909 GCA_000816705.1 Dictyocaulus viviparus
TGGTATGATTTCAATGTTGTCCTCCATAAGACTCATTTTTGTGACTCAAAATTAATTTTCATGATCAACGTTGATCGATGCGTCTTTATTAATCAATATTCTGAATGTTAATTTACAATTAGTGTTCGTTTTCTGCTTAGGGCTGATTCGGCTTCAGTACCTTCTGTGTTTGTTGGTAGAGAAGAATTACTTGCTTAAATACACAATACTCTTGAGTAATGCTGAAAAAAATCAATAGTTACAGTAAATGATCGATTTTCTTGTTATTTGAGCATTGAGGAAAACTAAACAATTCGTAGAAGAATTGGTCCTTACAAATTCATACTATTTATTACTGCAATAAATGAATAAAGTGCTGTAACATAATGAGTGCATATATTAGGTTGTTGAAAATAACTATAATAATGAGTTTATTCATTAAATCCTCATATTATAACCCTCAGTTTTTTGCTGTTTTAATTTTTTTAGCAATTTTTTTTATTATGATGACAAAACTACAGTATGAATAGGACATCATGGCGATGAACAAAATGAATGTATTACATTGGCATCTGGTGGATACAGAATCATTTCCATACGTCTCCACTGTATTTCCTCAACTATCCAAAATAGTGAGTATGTTTTCTATTGTTTATTGTGTAAGCAGACTTCAATTTATCGACTATCGATCGATTATACATTCTCTTTTGATCTGCTTTATTACTGGTGTGTTGCTTAGTCTTCTTCTATCTGGTTATTAAGAGCCCACAATTAGTACTTAACTAAAGAGCAAATCTTTCTAAGTATCAATAGGTATGAAACAATATCAACTGTCCTGTTTTAATTATAGAATAGTGCTCGTATTGAAAAAAGTATGAAGAGGTTAATAGATTGATTGAAGCTGCTGATGTGATTGAAGCTGAACAGAACCAATTCTGTCTTCAAGTGGATTTTATTTAAAGGGTGCTTATTCGCCGAATCATGTTTATACACCTGATACAGTTCGTGATATTCTTCAATTTGCTCGAATCCGTGGTATTCGAGTTATTCCAGAATTTGATCTACCAGGTACTTTCCATCTACTTTCCTTTGTTTTTCTTCTCTTTAAAAGTTTATCAACTGGAAACACTTCTTTTTCTTTTTTCCTTCTTTCTTTTTCTAGAAGAGATTTCTTTTTCCAATGTTGGTGGGAAATGCTTAGCACCAAGCAGAAAAAAACTATTTTCAGGCCATACAGGCTCATGGAGAGGACAACCAGGATTGTTAACAGAATGCTTTGATGAAAAACTAAAGCCAACTTATCCAAATCTTTTCGATCCCAGCAAGGAGGACAATTTCCAATTTCTTAGTGTGAGATGAAATTTTACTATATGAGGAAACGAACACTGAAGGTTACATGAATCACTTAAATTCTTCTTGATTGTGAGTGTCTGCAGAGCTTTCATCTCTCTATCTTGTGTAGAGGTAATACAATGCAACGTTTTGCTTTGAGGATTTTCAAAGCATCCTAATCTTCCTTAGAACCTTCGTGGAAAGTTTGTACCATCGTGTAGGTGATTTTGCAACATGGAGTTTGATATTTAATAAATCAAAACATTTCCAATTTTCGTCCTCTGGTGATCACTGATATAAATCACATATCCGGCTCACCTAATCATTCATAGTTTGTAGTGTACAGATGTGTCCATAATTTTCTCTACTGTTCGAAACTTCAGATTGCCTCTCACGCGAGATGGTTTCGACACATATGTTGAGGTAGAAAAGACTGTAGTGTCGAAAACAAGGGTCTGAAACCCACTCTGACAGCTGAATGAGCCGTGAGCCTCAATTTGACATTCTTTAGGCATCCTTCTACGGTCAGCCTCCGCATTGAATTCACCAACAATGACTTTATAGAATGTGTGATCTTATCCTTAGAACTTCTTCAACTCCTCAAAGAATATTTCGATTTTATCTTCATCGTAGGCTGATGTTGTAAGCGTAGACGACGAATATTGTCAAATCCCGCACTGTGCCACGTATTTATAATCTTAAACTTCTGATTCTGGTCGCTGTTTAAGAAAATCGATGTAATAAATAAATTTTACTTTTCGAACACACCGATACTATTGTTACCTCATATAACTAAGTGATCCGATCGGTAGCTATTTCTCAATTCACAAAGATTTGTGTCTTCTTATTTTGGCCAAGCCAATGACGTCGTGCATGATTTCAAGCATCGGGATATTTTCTATATATATTTGACAGCGTTCGTATTTTCTATGTTCTCATAGTCAGCTTACTACCTCACGTTTAGGCAGCTTACTTCGGCTATTTTATTTATGTACTCCCTCTGCATTCGTCCTGAACAAAGCTGCCGTCACAGAAGTTGCTTGGATGTTAGTGAAATGAGTTCCACTTCCTATGTCGTTCTGATAAGCACTACTAGCTTACGAGTTTTTATACACAAAGTGGATTTTGTCACTCGTGCAAAGTGTTTACCGATCACAATGAGTCAGCCATTGAACATACCTATGCGTCAGATCGAGTGTAAGTTCGTCTTTCGTCGAACTACTCAACCCCAACCTTTCATCTGAGGTGGCGTCATGTTGCTTCGCGAACAACGATCTAGAAATTTCTCAAAGAAAAGAACTCATGGGGAATTGAAGATAGTGAATGTCACTTTCAGAAATTTTTCACCGAAGTCGTGAACACATTTCCAGAAGAATTTCTTCACTTGGGAGGTGATGAAGTAGATCAATTTATTGAAGAATGTTGGTAAGTTTGTTATTGATCATATTGTTATTTACAATATACAAATCATATGGTAACATAAACAAACGGTTCGTTATTTTATAGGGAAAGAAACGAAAAAATACAAAAGTTCATGGAACAGAAATCATTCGGCAATAACACCACACTTCTTGAGAATTATTTCTTTGACAAGTGAATTTTCCATAGATCGATTTTTTTTTCTTAAATTTTCTATGTGCCCTTTAAATTTTCAGGTTAATGAATGTTGTCGACAATCTGCCTTCAAAGCGTAAAGCGATTTTTTGGCAAGAAGTTTTCGACAACAATAAGCCCGTTTGTTATCATAGAATCTTTCTTTGAGTTCACATAAGAAAAATATCTATTCAGAAAAAAGGCTCTATATTCCACGTATGGAAGGGCAGCACTCATGAGGATATTATGAATGAAGTCGATTTGATCACCTCAAAAGGCTTTAACGCGATTGTTTCAGCTTGTTGGTAAATGATTAATTATTCAATAATATTGAGATATAAGCTATTATATTGAGTGATCAAGGTATAAAAAATCATCATAGATCATTCCTTAGGCGTATGATAAGAATTATTTGTAATCATTCTTAAACAAATCGTTATGAGTGTACTCTCATCGCAGACCTGTTGAGGAAATTCTTCTGTTATCCGATTTTGAAGAGCTTGAAACCTTTTTTTTCTTTCAAGGTACCTCAACTACATCAAATATGGTGCAGATTGGAAAGATGAAATTGCCGGTAGTGCTCCATCAAACTCAAGGTGTTCACTTATCAACATAACTTTTTCCAAAGAGCAGCCGTACAGTTTTCATAGTTATATCAAACGATATACAAACACCAAGATCTTTTTGTTTTTTTTTAAAATATTATCGCTACGCGGTGTTGACCTTCATGATGATGTTCTGTTCCGAGTATGACCGTACTACATACCGTTTTCCAGAATTCCTCAGTCTTTTTTCATTAATTTTCGTAGAAATGTGAGAAATACGTTAGTGATGTCACATGACGTCTTGAAGCTTAAGAAAAATACAGAAGAAAATCTAATATGATGAATATTTTTTCTCCGAGAGTCATAATTATCAATTATGATAATTATTCTCTGAAAGTATTCTATTAAAAAATCAAAACACTTCCGTTTTTAGGTACTATTATTGTGATCCAACTGCTTTCAATGGAACTGAAGTTCAAAAGGCTTTAGTTCTGGGTGGTATTGCAGCCATGTGGGGAGAGTTTGTGGATAGTACAAATATTGAAAGCCGATTATGGTATGAATTAATCATATGCAGTACCTCTAAATACATTTTAATCAATAATGATCAAATTCATTACACATCACATTACAAAAGCAGCTGAGACGTCTATATATTCAAAATTGAGGTTATTTTTTTTGTCGAAATTCATGAACAGGTTCCTTTAGTTATAAGAGATTTCTAATGATGATGCTTTTTGCTAGGTTATAAGATAACGAAATAACATAAATGAGTTATAATAAGTCTTTGAAGAGGGCGAATTCGATCCGTTCTTCAGCTTTGACCTTTGTATAATGACAGCTAGAAATTTTTTACATCAAGCCGTTATGAATGAAACCATAGGCTGTGGAATGGTTTACTGATTTCCGTCTACTGATTTTTTGGTTCATTTGTCATCCGATCCTTTTATTATATGGCCGACCCATTTTTGTTTCGCAATCAATTCTTCTAGATTACGAACATTTAATAAATTTCCAAAATCTGGGCTGAGCAAGCTAGCTGAGCGTTGTAAGTGCCGACAGATTTTTAGAAGACATCGTTTGAGCGCTCTGTGAGTTGTTCGTTGTATTCTTGACGCGGTCGAAATATCAGTCCACGTTTCTTTTGCGTTACAGAGTACTACAAGAACTGTCGAGTATAAGAGATCAATACGTAGCTTGATGTCGGTGACTTCTTTCAGAAGAACAATTGCGGCTCTTCTTCTTCTATCTAGTTCCTCATTCATGTTGTTTTCCATGTTCATTGAACGTCCTAGGTACACATATGAGGTGGTCTCTATTATCGGAAGATCATCGAATTTGGATTGGTCATCATCGCATTCATCGTTTTTCATGGACTGGGTTTTTCTTCAATTCATGTGCAGTGCAATTTTTCCCACCTCGTGGCGTCATCCTCAAAACAAAGGAAAAACATTGTTCAGCTTCTACATCATCCAAGAGCAGCCCGCTACTTTTATCATTTTGAAACATCATCTTCAAGTCAAGCAGTGGAAAAACCAACAAGGACCCGACACCGAAACCATCAGCTTGGGGTCAAGATCCTAAAGACCTAAAAACGCCACTGCAAGATCGAATCGGGGATCCAAGGTCAGTCAAACTGCACATCCAGCAATCATTAACTTCACCGTCCATCCCTATTGTAGCAGATCCACCAAATTGAAAGTATTAGTTGAAGTAAAATTTACCGAAATATTCTTAATTGCACCACTACGGCTTATCCTCGTTTATTTTTTCAGGCCACGAGCATCCGCTGTAGCCGAGAGATTGTGGTCACCGGAAGAAAGAACATTGGAAGTAAGTGGAATGAAAGCTCACATAAGCAATTGTGTGATTATCTAGAAAGAAAATTTGATTCTTAAATAGCCAAATTATTCATTATAATTATTTCATGATATGTAACGCTTGTGAGATCATTAAGTTAGATCAATACTTTCGCACACCTGATTATGTAGCTTCGTACTTTGATAACAATAGAATTCATCGAGCAGCTGGCTACCACAAACTAGAGTAATGCACATTACTACAGAATTGGTGCAAAAGTATATACGGTAATTCAATAACGTCAATATTGCATAAATAACAGTCATTTTCGCACTAATGCAACATTAGACGTTGCCAATAAAGTCTCATTATAATAGGAATACAGTAACCTACTGAGCTGCATAAATGAGTCCATGGCGGCATGAAAATTCCTGCTTGTAGGCAAATGACGCTTGGCCTCGAATGCATGAGTTACGGTGTCGTTTGGTTGCACGAGGATTCCGCATAGAACCTACCAATAATCCAGACTATTGTCCTTACGAGTTCAGTGACTGATCGATACTAATCAATTATCAGGCGGTTCTATTGTATGATTACAGCTGAGTATATGAATTCATTTATGCAATAAATGTCACATTTTTTTCTATAAACTGGCATGTTTTACATACCATAATCTTCAATGAAACAGAAAATCCTTTATGTGTACAAGAAATGACAAATAATTTGATACAAACAACAACAAATAATAATATGATTAGAGCTGATCTGCTCATTTGAAATCAGTGCATATTAATAGGTGATGAACAGAATGCATTACAGTATCTTTGAAACGCTGCTTCACTTATAAGCATGGCGTTGAAGGTGAACAAATAGACGCGACCTCAAACTAAGATTGTTGACGAGTAGGACATATGCAATACAAGCTTTAAATGTTATAACATATGCATATAATTGGAATTAATGGCTTTTCTTACACAACTTGTTTCAAATCTTCTTATCTGAACCTCCCAATGTTTTACATCTTAAGAGATTTACATATTCTGACCTTCTTAGAATGTTTACATTGAGTAATAAGAAGGCAGCTTGAAGAAATAACAAAAAATACAACAAACTTCAAGGAATACAATATGATGAATACCGAAAAAGAAATTAATTTTACCCAATTGCCACTTATGACTATTCACTCTACCTCCACAGGTTGAAAAATGCTGAGAAGGAAGTAATAAAGAGTGAAACCTATGTTGTTACGTTTAACAATGTATTAAAATAGCTTGCCATTTTTTAGCCCTTTTATTCCGCCACCAAGTATGAATTACCCTTATAGTCAGAACAATATACAATATTAGTAAAACAACATCGCTAAAAACCTTAAAACGTTTTATACGGGTTTAAAATCCCTTTCGGGTCAAACACTGTTTTGATACGTCGCACAAGATCGCGTTCCGCTGGCGATTTTCCAAATGTAGAATATGGTAGCTTCAACTGTCCTATGCCGTGTTCGGCTGATATGGAACCACCGTGAGCTGCCACCCACTCATAGAGAAATGGATGGAGGCTGTAATATAATAAAATCTAGCTGAAATACTACTGAATGGTATTGCAAAGGTTTTTTTCTATCATAAACAAACTCACTGAAAATCGTCCTGGAAAAAACATATATTAATATAACTCAAACAATTGGACATTTAAAATCACGTGTCATGTAAATCCTGAGTGTATTCTTTTGCTATGACATTAAGATGACTGTTACCATCACCAAGATGACCGTAGGTTACAATATGCTTAGTATGTTTCAAACAACGAACTCGTATCACCTGAAATAAGTCACAGCATGCTGAGTTCATTAACAACATGTCAACTTATGTTGATATCTACATCTTATACACAACCATAAGCCTTAAAAACTAATTTCGAATCTCAGCATTTGATTCCAATGCATATTATAATACATGGAGAAAATGACCGAAATATGATAACAATATGTTTCCACATTACTGCAAATTTCCTTATCTGTTCGACAGATGGCAAAAATGGTTGCGACGTAGATACTTCATATAAAACATTTCAAAAATATCACCTCAGTCAATTCATAAAAATGATTTAGCGGTAGTGATACATCGTATTTGTAGAAAAATCCACCAGCAGCCACAGCCAACGGGGCACTTTCCCGAAGTCGCCACATTGCTGACGACTCAGCAACTGACTGAGCCTTAAAGATTATTGATCACTTTACTTAAAGCTTCAATCATACGAATTTTTAATCGTTCAAAGTCCTTAGTAATAAAATTCCAAAGCATAGTGTCAGCTTCGAACGTCACACAAAATAGATAATAAATAGCAGCAGGTGCTCCCAAAGCAACAGTTTCATTTTCCGTAAGCCAACACAGTTTTGTTGTGTTCATCTCGAATTAACACTATCAACGATTCAAAAAAACAATAAAGGAACTACAAGCAAACACAATCACACTAAGAAAAACATGAAGTGGAAAATTTTTCGTAAAAACCACCTGTACACCATCCACAGTTAAGCCGCTGTTGAAACACTCATCAAGAAAACGTTCCATTTTGTCAGCATCATGTTCTTTGTTGGATCCTTAAAATGGATGAAGATTTGGTCTCGTTATATCTACTTTCTTCCACAGACGTTCATATTTATAGAAGTTGAACTTTTCACTAGAACTTTATAGTTTTGACAAATTTGACTAATATGAATACAAAAGAAAAAGAGAAAAAAAGAAAAACACAAAAGAAAAGGATGATTCAATAATTCGTTATCTCCGACTTCTTTGGAGAACCAACTAAAGAATGATGTCAAAGGAGAAGTTTGTTATTTTGTTCAACATATTGCAATAGAAGAGCGTATGGTATACAAATAAATTTTGTAGCTCAAATTTCCTCCACTGCACTCAATGGCATTTTCCCTTATTGTCAAAAGAAACCTTACTGAAAAAGCAAATCACTGAGTGGTAGCAGTATTTATTATGACCAAAAAAGCCCTCATTTCCAAAGTCAAGTTACCTGATGTTTCAACAAGTATTGTAAATCTGGGATTCGAGTGTAGTACTTGCTTCAAATTCAGCGTCTCCTCCAACAAAACCATTGCCTCACGATCCAGGAATTCAAAGGAAGAAAGAATTTCGGAAAGATGACGTCGTGCTATCCGTAAAATGCAGCAGCATGACTCGAATTTGTCAACACCTGCAAATCAAAGTTTACAAAATTTCAAAACAGCCTATCTAGTATTGTTCTAGGGGAGTTCAACAAAATTATATTCAATTCTCAACAAGTGAATGAAAAAAGCATCTGCCACTTCATAACAATGACTCAAATTTGTTTGAATGTAAACTGTTCAAAAATGCTGCTAACTATACCCACTTTATATTAGGACACTAATAAAGGACGCTTGTGCTACAACATTTCTCCTATCAAAATGCATCATATATCACACGCCAAAATAAACATTGAGAAGCAAACATCCGAGGTCAGAATAAGCTCTTATGCGTCTCATTCCTTGCCATATTCTCAAAAAAATCAAATTTCCTCGTTTCTCTTATTGACCTTTTAAGAAGTGTTAAACACTTCCTCGATAAAAATGCATTTTAATCATAGTTAAAGATATTAATATATGAATATTACCTCTAAATAACTGATCCCCATATTTTAGTGCAATCCGGACATCAGGAATATAATAGATAATGGATAAGCAATGACCTAATCTATCACCTTTGTGAAGATGTGCAAACCATTCGTCGCTTTGTTCTTATTCTGGCATTTGAATAGAAAAAGTCTATACAATGACTTGAGAAGAGCAGTTTGCTGACACATCAGTGCTGCTTACCCTCCATGATTATTCTGATATCAATTCACTGACCCCTTAGGAATGGAAGACTTCGTTAGACTAGGGCCACAGTCAAATTCCACGTATACAGTATCCAAACCTATTTTTCCAACCACTGCGCAACTCGAGCCTAATATGAGACTTATAGAATTTAATGTAGTATATAACACAACTCAGACAGACTCTCCTTGCAAGAAAAAGCTCACCTATCATGGCGCTCAAAACTGAAGACGGTTTCGGTACTGTGTTCATTACCACACGAGTGATCAATCCAATTTGTCCTTCACTGCCGAGAAATAAATGTGGGACATGTAATGAGGTGTTGTCTTTACGGAGAGTTGATCCAAGTTCCATAACCTTACCGTCATCCGTTGGCAGAACCTTAAATAGAAGTCAATAGCCGTGAAGCATAAGATTACATTTCAACTAATATATAGATTTATAGCATTTATCTGTAACGTCTACAAGAATAAAAATATAGATATAATGATTCATCAACCGACAAACATACTTTATATTTAAATATAGAAGAAAAATAAATTAGTATAAACACAATTTAAAGGTAAAAAGATAGAGAAAAAAGACTGATTTAAAAATTCGGTGATAGGCTTAAAAGATTATAGAGCAATTTGATCTATAATGAAATCTACAAACGTACCACGGTCAATCCCAAAAGGTGTGCATGTAGACTGCCGTAACGAAGCAGTTGAATGCCGCCAGCATTTGTTGCTACATTACCTCCAATCATACATGAACCTTTAGCACCAAGGCTGTACGGCATCATGTAACTTAAAATTGCAATTCGTTAAGTAAAGTGATACAGCTATGATTCTAATTAACAAGCTCAGTCTCACAAAACTTTACTACAAGAAGATACGTTGCAATTAAGAGAAAGACGGCAATTAATGTAATATCGTATCATAAATATTTATAAGTGTCACAATAACTACAAAATAATTGATGTTATAAATAAAGTGATTCACCCGTGAGGCGCAAGATGATTATCTAGTTCTTCTAAGATGAATCCAGCATCACAGATGAGAGTACCTGACAATGTTATCAAAATCTACTATAGAGAACATGAACCTGAAAACGACTACAAGTAGGTCAAATGGAAAAGTCAGGATCTCGCTATAAGCCATATTTATTTGTTTTTAGGAGCACAAGCATTCCAAAGCACAACTAGAGAAAATTAAATTATTTGTAAGTTTTTGATAATAACATTACATATTCCACATTTCTATTATGTGGAATTGTCACATTAAATAAAGCGAGTACTAAGATTTAATTCGGTTATCTCAACCTACTTTTCAAAATAATCTACCTGTTTTTTCATCAAATTCAATGTGTTTATTGATACGCTTCATGGACACAACAACCTCATCGTATACAGGAACTGCACCTCCGACAAGTCCTGTGTTTCCAGCCTTAAATGAGTTTAATATTAAAGTAACCTCGCCTTTTCCTTATACATGCAATTAAAATCTGTTTCAACGATAACACACAGTATATCCATTCCTTTTAAAGAGTAATATTAGAGTTTATGAAGCAGAACCATCTTTAATACAATGCAATGAGTCAAACTTTTGATCTAAACAGTTGTGAATAGAATGAATTAAAAAGGAATAAAAATATAAAAGACTTTAATTATAATGAAACAATTCGGAAACTGCAAAGATATAGAATTCTAGAGCTACCCACCTGAGGCACGACTGCAATGTTTCTTTGTGCACAATGTGCAAGTATAGCCGATACTTCATCTGTTGTCGAAGGCAATAGCACACATGCAGGATTACCTGAATCACTAATGCTGATATAATTCCTGATATTATTTTGTGTTCAGTTCTTGAAATACTACAACCTCACTTTGATTTCATGTTTTACAATGTTATGAAGCGCCAAGTTCAGTGAAGCTTCTCAAAGAATCAAATACTAAACACTACATCATGCTTGCAACT
The DNA here is from genome assembly GCA_000816705.1 of Dictyocaulus viviparus. Taxonomy (NCBI): domain Eukaryota; kingdom Metazoa; phylum Nematoda; class Chromadorea; order Rhabditida; family Metastrongylidae; genus Dictyocaulus; species Dictyocaulus viviparus. Next base: position 44,464 of record KN716184.1, read on the forward strand.
CTGTTTGCACTATTATATCAGTTTGGCTTTCTATGTAAACGCTTGGAAATGAAAAAGCTCATAAGCATCGAACCAATGTAGAACTAGAACTTCTTAGCACTTGGGAAATGCGCAAACATAAGAACTTACGAAGACGTCTAAATTGAAATATATAGTTCTTGAATCTCTAAATTTAGAAACTAATAATAGTTTTTAAATGAAAAAGTCAAGTAAGTAATTTGAAAAGACCTTTGAAAGCTTTCGTCCAGTCAGTAGCATAGTTGTCGATTTCTGCAATTTTCACGTAATTTTGTCCACAAATTGATTCAAATACTCGAATATCGGAACTCTGCACAGTTGCGAAGCGGGGATTTCGAGCTATAGAAGTTAATGTCCTCACATCAGCAGCAAGTGTTCTTAGCATCTGAAAAAAAAACCATCAATGCAACACGAACACATAATATTAGCTAATATTATGCGTCACAGCTCAGGGAATAACGAAAAGGAGGTAATCTCAAAAGATGCTACTACTTAAGTATAACAGGAAAATGTACAGACAGTTTAATGCTACCATTCACAGTTCTTGAAACCAGTTGTAAATACGGAAGTCTCGTCCTAACGTTATCGATTGACGACGACTACCTTCGTCTATTGGAAACAAGAATTCATTAAAATAACTCGAACACCATCCATTGAGAGCTTCTACATAAAGCTTCTAACCTTGTCATGCATATGTCACATAACTATTTGCAGCAAAATTTGAACTTGAGTATAACCTCACATGGATTTTTGTATAGTTTCAGACTCACGTCATACAAATCTACTAAATCGAATAGAGTAGCAGAGTTTATGTTATAACAACACCTCACTATCAATTTCAAATGACAACATCTACTTTCAGTTTGAAATAGAGCGATAGTTCTAAGTTACCGATTTCTAGAAACAGGTTGAGGAACTTCGCTGAGGAAACTATGCAAAATAGGTGTAGCTTTCTTCAAAAGTGTGAGCTTTAACGAATAAGAAATCGCTTAATAATTTCCAATCAGCATTTGGTGAAACGAGACAGTACCATGTGGAAAAAAGATGCCAGTTAAGGGTACAGAAGTGCTAAAGCACTACTCGAAGAAGAAAGTGCTGTATTTTTCGAAAACATATGATAGACCACGTTCAAGCATTATATCATACCAAGGAAAATTTGTAAAAGAAGACTCACTGTAGTATTCATTCCTCCTTACGAATGTAGGCATCCACTATGAAAAGTAGATTTCATCATCTAACGTTTTGATGATCTTTGCTAACGTGTATCTGAATAGAATTCATTGTTAAGAGAACAACGGTAAGCTTTCTAAAGAATTTGAGAGAATCCAAGCACTGATATTAAAACGAATACTTCTTGAAAGCGTATGAATGTTTATTTTGAATAATGGAAAAAATTGAATGTCTAAGCGACAGTATACTGCGTATAGTAAGTTGAAGTTGAAATGAGTTTATAAACAATAAACAAACATGAGTATATAACAAACAATTTATGAGATGTATAAAACATAAACAATACTCCTCATCATCATCAAAGTATTGTGCAAATTATTAGGATGAGTATCGAGTAATAATTAATACAATATAATCATTTTAAAGGGATTTTAACATGAAATTTTTCCATCACTATTATTTTCCTAATATTATTTACTTATTGGCTATGCACTTTTTCTTCACAATATGTTTTGATGTTGATCAATCCCTGTTGCTTCTAACGCATTCATGCTCAACATGATATCTTCCAGATGGTTGAATGTTGGTCTGCACAGTGATTTCAGTTGATCACTCTTCACGAAATCATTGCTGTTTATGTTACCGAGACTTCTATGGTGCTAAGTTATCGACCACGAAGTAATGATAAGGTTAGGGTCAGGCAGTGAACTTGATTCGAGCTTGCGCGTCACTGTGGCACCTCCACCACTGCGCTCCGAAACCATACGTGTTGATTATTAATTATAACGATGTAGTTGTTTTGAACTTCTTACCCATTCTGATTTGTAACACAGTAGTTATGTTACTGAGAAAAAATTGGTAAGAATCGTAGATACTTAAGTGTGTCTTCTTCATTCATCATGATCTCATCATGATCTGTTTTCTTGCGTAACTGTTGTCCATGGTGATGTTTTTTTCTGAATAGAAGTTGACACCTTCGATACCCATTTCGTAATCGTTCATTTGTTCAAAGATGGCCATATGTACCCATCGCATAGATGGTCGTCTCCAGAGCGACGTTGACATCCTCTCGAGTACCATTCTGCTATTTTTTGTACTATTTGCCGTCCTCTTTTCTCATTATATGACCAGCCCATGTGTTTTTCGCATATGAAGCGTATTCCTCTAGATCTTGCGGGCGAGGTAATTTTGGAGGTACTGTACTGCGATGTCTGGCTTAGTATATGTTTGACAACTGTATCTAAGAAAGCACCCACCTTTTGAAAGCCTTATGAGTACTTCGTGAAGTCATTGACGTGGTTGATAAATCAACCGAACCAGCTTATGAAAAACTTATGATACAAAAGAAAAAATCAAGATAGTCAGCTCTTTCATTTATACCAAATCATTCATCTACCTGAGGTGGTCAGAAAACTTCAGCTTAGGAAATAACATTAGCATGATTTTCCTCAATTCCTCATGTTATTGTGAGGGAATATAATGTGAGTTAAATTTACTTGTTAAAAGAAAAACTCAGAACATTTTGAAATCAAAAGAGTTTTGTTGTTTGTGGATGTAATGAGCACGTACTGCTGATGTGGGCTGTTCATTCGTGTGTATCAATTCGTGAGATGTTTGAATAACTGTACAGTACGAGAACGGAAGTGCGAGAGGAGATATTAGGAATTTCCACGAAAAAGCAAACACACGCACGTTTTTTCTCGTATTCTTCACTGACTCCTAAATGAGTCTCGACATACACTGAGTGACCGTCTCCACCCACTATTACGGGTTCATTTTGCTGATACTCAAACAACTGTTCACTTCTCTACGTGCATATAAGATCTATACACAAATCTATAAACGTGAATGTTTCGGCTTTTCGTATTGATCGTCTCAACTACAGGTAATTTGATCTCATCAAATTATGAATAAACAGAATTATTTATAATTCCTATAATCAAATAATATTGAAGTTTCTATAGAAAACATTTTGAGCTTATCAAAACGAATGTGCTACAGATAAGAAATGATTTCTAGCCTTTATATATAGCTGGGACACTAATTTACATATTTGAGGTGTGAGAGTTTATTTACTAATATACAGTAATATTTTAGTAGAGAAAAATCTATCATTGTTCATAGAGACGAGGATTACGATTTTCCCTCATCACTACGATTATCATTTGATTTCCTCTATGTGATTAATTTTTGTATGGAAACAAACTCACTCAAGATTTTATGTGATGAGTTGTGCTTTCTGTAAGTAATGTTATAGGAGTTATCGGTGAAAGGAAATGTCAAATAGGAAACGATTGCAGCGATTGTACAATTGCTAAAGAAGGTGACAAATGTACAGAGGAAATTGTCCAGCCATCATTTTATTGCGATACAAAAACCAAGTAAGAACTCATATTTGAGGATTTCATCTATTAGACTTATTCCTCTATCTGTTTCTCTGATGTACTCATTCCTTACAGTTATACGTAAGGTATTTACAAATTCAACAACTCTAGCCTTTATGTCCTCCTCGCATCTACCTAACATCTTCACAGTACCGTACATTCCTCTTTTCACTCATACTTCTCACTGACTGTTATACGACTACTCTTAAATACTCGTATTCTTAATATTCTCTGTTTACCATGTTTTACATTCCCATTAAGTCAATAAATTCGATGGATAATTTCATTTGAGGAGAAAAAAAAGGAGGACAAATGAAAAACAGTTAGATTTATCAAGCCGCTTCCTAAACCAATACAATGAACTCTCATTTGGTTACACTCCTAGTTTCAAAACGAGTAAAGTGTCGCTGCTTGACGCAAAGTTTATTTCTTCAAGTTTTCTCTTTTGAATTTTCTATTAGCCTCCTATTTTCATATTTGGTAACTCATTTTATTCTTTATAATAATTGTGAGCACTATAGTTCTTATGATCGTAAGGAAATCTTCTTACGTAAATGTGATTATGTACATACGGAGAGTATAAGTCAATATAAAGCGGTTGACTCAGAAAGTTCATCATCTGAGTCTCAACCTCTATGTGAGGTTAAGTAAATGATTTTTAATACGATATGTGCTTAGATGCTTATCAAAAAATTCATGTTGCGTGTTATACAAACCTCTTATGATTCTCGGTTCCTCATTTCAATTACATTTGCCTTAACGTCCACACTTGAACGTTTAGAACAGAAAAAAAGTAACGTTATGAGGTTTACTTCCACAAAACTACCTTAAAAGCATGTAAAACTTGACTTTGCAGAAATCAATATCGATCAATCTTGGAAAATCTCTTCAACAACCAAAAGAACGTTTTTCATTTCAGTAAAATCGATACGTATGAGAACGCGTTCCTTTCCTGTAATATTCAAGATAATAAACTCGAACGTAAATTATGTAATCATGGTGAGATTTTCATTGATGGAATATGTCGTAGTGGAAATGTTCGGTATAAACGACAAGTTGACGACTGCTCAGGAAGAGTTGGTGACACTTGTTCGCTCGACACCGACTGTCTTACGGTAAGTTAACACCTCAACCTTATGTGAGTTTCTTTTCCGTAAGGTTTATAATTTGATGATTATAACTTTTATTTTTCTTTTATAATCATATGTTTCCTTAAACGTTTATCATCTGCCACTATGTGTTGCTACGGTTGACCTTCCAACATACCCATAGTACTTGCCGTGTTCTTGTGCAGTCACCTAGGCAGTACAAATGTCCTGAACGAATTAGACACATGTAAACGATAAGAAGAACAAATGGACTTTATTTCAAAAAGATCGTTTTTTGAACAGTGACATTTTATTCCTCATATAATATTTTGAAGTGATTTAATTCTTATTTAAACATTTTTGTACCCTTTAAACAATTTACTTATGAGGTTTCCCCTGTTAATTTTCATCCGTAATTGCTTAAAACTTGGACACTCAGCCGAGACTCGCACTCTTATATGTTCTGATGATCTCAATAAAATCCCATAATGAAATGCTTAGAAGTTAAATTCGCTAGTGAAAAGTGTTGATGCTAATCATTTCATTAGCATAGAAGATTTGGTAAATAAGTGAGGAAAGTAAGATCAAGGAGGGAACATAAACATAACAATATCTATGTACCTAATATCTACTATTTATATATTTTATCACGTATTTTATGTAACTACTAATGTAACTACTTATTTTATTAGGGTATGTTCTGCTCTGATGGATCATGCAAATGCCTCAGTAACTTCGTTGCTATCAAAGGCTACTGTTACTCAAAAAAGAATATCGGTGAAAGTGGTTGCCAATACTCAGAGCAATGTAGTGCGGTATGGCCTGGAAGTCGCTGTGAAAGATCACGATGCGTATGCCCTCATGACCTGAATGGAATCCCATACGTGCAAGCAAGAACCCGTGATGGAATTGTCTGCATACTGAAATCAGGCTTAGATGATGACCCAGTACCAAAGTGTCCCCTTCCTGAATACGACGAAGATCTGTTGGCGATGCCTGTATCGCAGTTAAGAAACCCCGCTATGACAGATCCTGATGACGCCGACATTAAATTAGGAGAGCATGTGAATCCACTTCAATTCTGTTCGTCGTCATCCACAGATTATAAAACTTTCGTAGCAAACGGAGGTGGTGCATGCGTTTACTCTCAAGACGGTAGCGAAGGTGATGGTGTTTATATTGCTGACCTCTACGATTGTGTTACATCGGATGAATTGCTGGATAATGTGAAATTCGCAATGGAAGGCATCTATAACATCAGCCTGGCGTCAGATGGAATTTGTTGTCCAAGTAAAGGTCAGCTATTTTCTTAAGCGTATTTTCTTTTTCTTCTTTTTAAAATAAAATTTATGAGAGTTTTTCTTTAAAGCAATACTATAACTTAAACGCATAACACTGAGTGTATGATCTTTTCGCTGTAAAACTGGCATTAGATCGGACACTGTACAAGCAAGAACTATGAAGCACCGTAGTAGATCAAAGTTAGTGAAGTTGACAACGGAGCGACATGACGTTACTATTTAAAGTCCTGAAAATTTAATGTGTCTCCTCGTTTTTTTTTTAATACAATGACGAAAAACACATCAATCAATAATAGGTAACATTCATTTGTGTCATAAAAATAGATTTGAATCAAAAAACTTTCCTCTGTCCGTCAGATTATTAAGGCATGTGGAGGTAAGTATTATTTTGAATAGAGCCTTTTTTACCATGAAAAACATTTCTATTATATTTTAAGCTCATGAAAAAGTCACGCATAGAACATTTTCATCTTTAAGACTGATTTCCGTTCATCTCAATAATGTGGATGTTTGTCGTTGTTAGTGACGATGAATAAACAACAAATATTCCAATCAACACTACGTCATACGTGTAACGTGATTAAAATAAATATTGATCGAGAAAGCACCATAGGTCACATAAACGACAGTACCTGATTAGAGTCAAATCACTTCAAGAAGAACGAGCGAATTTGATTATAACAATTATTGATTACTTCGTTATCATTGTGATACTCTTTTCTTAAACTCATCGTTGATCAATTCAGATCAAATTATTTATCGTTAAATAGAAAATTATGAAATGTTACTTGTCAAGCAATAAGCTTAATTCATCTTATAAAACTTATTTCTAATTTATAAAATTTTGCCATTTTCACTCATTTCAGCTAGGTTAAAAATGACTAAGACGATAACTCGTTGAGTTATGAGTTTGGTGAAGACGTCACATTACTCCTCGATCCTCTACTGATCCTTATCGCCTTCTCAGTTTTTTTCTCTTAGTTTCATGGAAAACAGTATCGGAAATTTCCTTCGAGTAATCAGAAAAAGGAAAATGATCCCAAAGGAATAAATGCCACCACGTCAACTGTGTAATGAAGCTTTCAAGTAACGGGAGTGATTCTCTTATTGGTAGACCAACCTGGTTGTCCTCCAATCGATGGCGAATGCCAAATTACCGCATTTCAGTACTTTTCATTAGTCAATAATCGCTAGTGATGACTGTCCCTATATAATTCTTACATATTCTTCGAATTTTCTCATAATGTAAGGCAATGGTCAGTTAAGATACCACGTTATTGTGCAGTTGATGCTGAGTTGGCCGCAAAACATCGAACCTCAGGTGGGAATCGAACTCGTACCTAGAGAAACCCAGTCTTTATGCAGTCTGTAGGTACGGGTTCAAGTCCCGCTTGCGCTTCCCAGTTTTATGGCCAACTCAACATCATGTGTGATGTTATAACATTATTATAGAACAAAAATACTATGACTATTGTGCAATTCCTTCTGTTTTCAGCATTCACATGTATTCAACCGAAACGTGAAGCGAATATTAGCTCAGCATCAGCATATGTTCGACCACGTTGGTGGTACAACGCCATCACAGGCGACTGTGAACAGTTTATGTGGGATCCATGGGATGAAACTGAAATACCATCACCAAACAACTTTAAAACTCGAGAACATTGCCAGTCTTACTGTGGAGACAGTAAGTTTCCTATTCGTTATTACGATAGCGTTCAAATACTTATGCGTAGTTCGATTTTCACTTACACTGTAGTCTATTGGCATTCAGCTCTAAAATTGACCTTCTTTGTCGTTTCATTTTCTACCTGCTCTTACTACTGACTGTTTTTAGCTCATCCCCTTAACCATTTCCTCTTTTTTTCGCCTTTATTTTTCAAAACGCTTAAAACTCTTTATGAGGCGATCATTTCTCAAAGAAAATGAATTCCCTGAATGTATTAGTATCGTTCCTCTATACGGAACTTTGCAACATAAACAAATGTCCTCATCGAAGAAGTTTTCTTCCTCGTTGTTTAATCAAACTTCTTAAATCATTTTTCTGGTGAGAAAAGTCTACATATAGGTTTTGTTCGTGCTTTCATTCTCTTCAAATGGTACTCAACGTTACTCAGACATTAAAGAGAACTAGTGAACGGAAAAAAAAAATGCTTTTACTACTGTTATGGATATTAAAGCTTGTCGGGTCAACAGTTTTATTGCTCAGTAAACGTTGAATGTCGCCGATCGAAGCTTTGAGAGCTTTGGTTAAGTGAGTAAATAGTTCCGATAATCCGTGAAACGATGAACAACAAACTACGTAGGCCACCACATAATCAAACACCTTGCCTGTCACTGGTCACTCATGATGGATCGTAAGCAAATAGATGTGAATTTTTGGGAAAAAATTGGTAGAAGTTGGTGTTATATTCAAGGGTCTGGTACAGATTTGGCAAATCTAAAGCTCAAACTCTAAGCTAAAACTTGAAAAAAGTAATAACCTCAAATCCTTTCCAAACGAGTGCTCGTATCATCTTATCAACATGAGAGTGTTGAATGGTCCCATAATAATTACCTCGGTACTGCAATCTGATGTAGAACAGGCCGGAATCTGAGAGATGTGAGTTCGATTTCCGCCTGAGGCTTAAAGTTTTGTGGCTAACTGGAAACCGTGTTATATCAATATCACAGTGTTATAACCTCACATAGTTTACAAAAAAAATCAAATCATTATCACCAAATTTCTTGACTAAGTGAAATTTATTTCATTTTCGATTCTAAGACAAAATCAACCTTGCTCTTTTGAAATACCTATTATGATTATTATTTCAAAAAAAACCTACTACAATGCTTGTTAGTAAATGAAGATAATGATCTCGATAATGAGGAAGAGAGTTAGTAAAGGAAATTCAGGTGGTGACCACATCTCATCAATAAGGGATTGGTGAAGTACTGAGTGATCACTGATGAGGTTCCTCAGTGCTACAGACGCTGGCATACCCCACTTCGTTAATTTGCAACAGTTCAAGTCTTAACTGAGGCTTCTAATTCTTTGCTCAACTTAGTAACATAGAATATCTTCCCATCTAAATATTGAAATAGAAATTTGAATTCAATTCACTCACTTATTGAAAATTAGATCAAATGAAACTCAAATACAAAGTTTAATAGGTGGACCTAAAAACAAATAGAATTCTGATGGTTTAATTTTATTAATCAAAGCTCTACAATGTAAATTTGTAAGGAAGAAATCGATATGAAAATAGAACCAGCTGTAAATAGTGCGAAAAAAAAATGATAATAAGGTCATTTACGTCGTATGTTGATTACTATTATCTAATCAAGAAATGACTCGTGAGTAAAAAGAAGAACAGAATATATTTTTCCAGCAGTATTCTTCAAGATCAAATAAGCTAAAAAACTCTCACTTTTCCCGAACGAGAACATGAGTCAAGAATAATCATGAGGTTATTGTTTGTATCGAACGAATGCAACAGATTTCA
>KN716184.1:59204-76350 GCA_000816705.1 Dictyocaulus viviparus
CGTAGAAGAGTAGTAATTTCCTACATTAAAACTAATTCATTATGGCTATATTTTAGGTTCTTATCTTACATTATGTAACTATAGAAGTGTTTAAAGATGAGGTTAAGAGGTTTTTGGGACCGGTAACACTTTTCCACTGAAACATATAGCCAGAAACTGTGACTGGCTCATTATGCATCACACCCTAATCGGTAACTTTCAGAATAAATATCGATTTTGTATTTCTTTCCGGTTATTTGCTTATGTGCATCACAAACCAGTACCTCTAATAACTCAATATATTGGCTCTTAGTAATCTTAAAAAAATGTGACTCACAGATCTATTGAATGTAGAAAACTTGAGCTACAACTACCATCGTTTTATAACGTTTCTTCCTCATGTATTCAACTTTTTCTTAATTAAAGAGTCAAGTTGTTTATAACTTGAAGAAAATTGAACCCAGTAATATTATAATCTTGTTGAAACTTTTATCGATTGAAAATTAGTGATCCACTTCGTCGGAATCGGATGAAGTTACTTGAGCCGTGACTAATCTGATTGTTCTTCACTTCCTTTTCAGCTGAGCCAGAATGCCCCCATGGTGATGTTTATAAGGACAATGAAGGCAATCATTTTGCTTGTTCAAATTCTAGTGCTGAAAATACGTGTCCTACCAATTATGAATGTTATTTTGACGGTCGTGCTTGGGGATGTTGTCCGATGGAAGGTTTGGTTTTGAAATAGAAAACATCAATAGATATCAACAATATCATAAATTCTATTCAACTCTCATAATGACGTTCATCATCAAATGTTGTTCGGATGATCTTTGAAATTTCTGAGGAAAACTTAAAAATTAATCGAAATGTAATGAGATTTTTAAATAGCTTCTTAGATTTTGTGAAATATTTAGAAACAAATAGTATTCACTGAAAATGATTGCTCATTCCAGTGTGCACAGAAAAGCAGGTGTCTGTCAATGGTCAGTGCATGAACCGCGTTTCAATCGGCGAATATTGTATTGATCAGCTCCAATGCCCAGCTAATACCGTATGCAAAGACGATTTTTGTGAATGTCTGGATAGCCAGATTTATGTGGATGGTATTTGTCAAGCAATTTGCGACGAAAACGAGGTAGATGTAGGAGGTATTTGTCTACCTATGGTTGAAATTGATGAGCCATGTGAAACTGATCAACAATGCCGAGGTCGTTCAAAATGCATCAACACTACGTGTGCTTGTCGTGCTGGTGAAGACAACGTGTATGGTGTTTGTGTAAAGAGAATGGCTTCACGTAAAACGACAACATGTCCTATTACCGGTCAAACACCACTCATCGATGAGCTCACCATGAGGGCAAAGTTCTGTGAGCCATCTAAAAGTATTTGCCCGCATGGTTATAGTTGTCAGTTTTCCGAAACTGCGCGGAGAAATATTTGCTGTGGTATTGGTGAAGATACTAGCACGACAAGCAGTCCTCTTCCAGAAACTACGGAAAATTCTATATCCACACTTGATCCGAATATTGATACTGACGCACAAACTGGTAAGGAGATTACACGCTTAATAACAACAGCACCTATCCATGGAGTGTGTGAAAAAGGTTCTCCTTACCTTATGAATGGCAGGCCAAAACAATGTACGGATACTCCTTGCCCGCCTAATTACAAATGTAGGTTTTCTAAAGCCAGAAGAAATTATTATTGTTGCACAACGTCAAACTATAATCATGGATGTCCATCTGGTTATCCGTTACTTTTTCCAAGTACTGGTACTCCTGTCCAATGTAGTTATCGTCGATCAACAATGTGTCCTGCTGGTTATACCTGTGTACGTAGCATCACTACTAAAATATTTCAATGTTGTTCAACTAATGACAGCTCTACAGGGAGATCAACACCGATCAATCGAGAGATCAGCAACAAGAAAAACAGTACACAAGGTAAGATATTACAGATTGAAGGAATCATTGAAATTTTAGAAGCACTATCAAAGCATAATTTTTCTTTAAATGGTTATGCTAATCTTACAAGTATCTTGCTAACTTCAAGATCCACTGTTTTATATTTCCAAATAAGTGAGGAAAATATGCCTCATATGAACCTGCTTAGCTGACAGGTTTATAACTATCCTGAATTTTGCATATGAAGCGAATGAAGTGGCTCACAAAATGATCGCATAGAGAACTGCAGTTCATATTCTAGCAGACTTCTAGTTAGATTCTTTTTTTAGAGAAGTCTTGTAGAAGTCTCGTTTCTGGCCATATATTTGTAAGATATAGATCAAGCTTGAGTGTAACTCTACCTCATCATAATTATTAAGAAGAGATCAAAGAGAGTCCATTGAATACAATTATGTTTTATCTGTATTCAAAATAAACGTCGTATATTAAGCACCATGCCTTAATGGTCAAGTCTTGGTTCTTCGAATTGTCGACGAACATATAGTGAAGAAATGTGAAGCATCGTGTCCACCACATCAGATGGCTGTTCGAGGTGTTTGTCGTGATCGATATCAAGACGATAAACCAATAATGCTGAACTTGATGACGTAGAATCGATAGTATCGTAATCAATGCTATTGATATTCTGTACTTTCCTCATATTATCAAACATTTGACACTGGTGATATTTGCATAATCATTCGTACAATTTACATATTGTTCTCATTTATTTTTTCGTCACATGCTGGACACATGTCAACTATACGTTGATTCTATTCTTATTTGTGTTATCCACTGTTTATTGTTCCTATAAAACTTTTCAAAACATACAAAGTGATAAAAAATGGCTTAAATGATATGCAAAATAAGAGGTAAGTTGTCAAAATTTAGTCAAGACACCAGTTCAGATACTTCCCGACAACGTTACTAATATTTCTCGACTTATTCGAATACTTTCCTCAGAATTTCGGCACAGCTAAACAATCCACTGCTTGAATGACATCACTCTTATAAGAGAACAAATCATTACTTTGTTAAATCTCCATTGGCAAATCTTTGTATTGTTGCGAAATCTTTATTGATTTAGCCATTATCTTAGCACCATAGTAGTGCTCCAATTGTTGTGATTTGTGTATTCATGAAGGCAACAGAACGTTTATTATCACAGACAATTCATGAATAGACTGGACATTAAACAATAACCACCCTGTTTTCCCACCCTAGCAACTGATATACTGCTTACAATTATACAAAACCACCACCAAATAACAATAAGAACAAGAACTGAATTGTAAAAAACATCAAAAACAGAATAACATTCGAAGTAATTCGTTGTTTATTCCACCAATGTTCTCCTATAAGTGGAAGGCGCTAAAGCACACTATAGAAAGGCTATCCCGTGACATTATGAGAGAAGAAATAGCTTTAACAGCAAAGATCCAGCCAATCAAATTACACATTTAAACCCAACTACGCATTAATTTCGATGGCTAGCCAACAACGGAGAGGTGAAACCTTGGCAGGTTTTCAGTGTATTGAAAATGAAACCAAGCAGACTCAAAAACTACAACAGTTTGTCGAATGTTCACCTCTTAATTTACATCAACGAATTTAAAACAATCTCGACTTATGTCTACTTCTAAATTAAATTAGAGATTGCTAATAACATCAGATTTTATACGCTCTGCAGCAAACCAGTTTAACTAAGCGACTAAATGACAGAATACATATTATTTTAAGAAAAAAATTTGAGTCAAAAGGCTAGTGCTGGACAACTCGTTGTACATTTATGACTCAAATAGGAGTTTTTGTTATCTTGCCTTAAACTACTCTTCATAACCAACCGCGCATTAAAAATTATCACTACCACAAATTGATGACAATGATCGATGTAGTTAAATTAAACGATTTAAGCGCATATCTTTACATTTTGGAGAATGATGGATAATGAAGAAGAAGTGAACAGAAAAATGATACAGATGACAACTTCAAAAACGTCCTTTCTCACAATTATTTGTAAATTGCACATTTTTCAAAGTGTTATCACTGCAGAGAAAAAGCATCTGAGTTACAACAATAAAAGTTACCATGTGATATTTGCAAACAACATAGTCTAAGCTACAGATCAAGCTTCTGAACGAGTGGTGTAGGTAAGTCGGTTCTCAACTGAAGCACTTTTACTGCGTCTGCAGGTGTTAATACACGTGCAATAGGAGATGCCTTTACTGCTTCCCTCAATTCAACTGCCTCCTCTAAATTCTCCACATTCAGAAGAGCGACGATCTGAAAACCTTCATCAAAGTAGGAGTGATGCATAGTAAAATTAGATAAATATACGGTACTTGCTACAAACAAGCAAATTGTTAAGAGGTGATTAATAGGTTCCACTTTTCTTTTTTTATTCCTATATGCATGTTTGCAAAAAACAGGAATACCTTTATGTCATCATAGACACTTAATCAAGTCTTAATAATTATAATAACTGTAAATAAGAAACAACTTGAAAACAAACCTGCGCCAACCGAGCACATCGTTCTCTTGCTATCCATCCTACAATACCACTAAGATAAGTACTCAATTGCCGAAATTCGCGATCTAATTGAAGACCACCGAGACGATTGAAAGAACATTTCATGATAACTCGTTCCATTTGACGTTCTACCTCACTGCACACAGTTAATAAAAGACACTAAAATGTTGATTCTCTCAGATCCAAAAAATCAATAATTTTCATAACTAATTGAAAAAAAGATTGAGTAGGGTAAACAGCTAGAATACAAGATGTCTAAAATCCAACATGAAAGTTCTCCTTATGCAACAGCTGCTCAAAAGATGCAATCTGCTTGTCTAAATTAACATTGAATTGTTCGATGAACGGGTCCACTGCCTCAAATTCAGAAAGTTGGGAGTCCGTCAATACATGTGGCAAATCCACGAAAGAGTCGCAACTAAATTATGCAAATGAAAACATCGGAAATCCCTATCTTCAAATTTTTAACACTAGAATTATTTGTTTTATCCCTAAGTAAGCTGTTCACATTACTTAATGAATAGATATGAGCAACACTTTTGAGACACAGCAACTTTTTCATCCACATTCCACTAAAAAACATCCCTCAAAATATTAGAGTTAACAAAACATTATCGTGAATTCAAACGATTTTTCCAACCTTGCTCTAAGTTTCGGCCGAAATGCGGTTTTGCACAGTGATTCCATTCCAAGTGATGCCAAATGATGCATTTTTCGTGACACGTCGGTTAATTGACTAGCCGCATGTTCTAGTTTACCCATTTCAACAGTACTATGCTTAAAATTTCAAATTTCGAAGTCAAACACGCAACACATCATCACTGTAAACAGTGACACATGTACGGTCATTCCTACAGTAAAAGAAAGCAAATAAGGAAAATAAAAAGAAAAAAACAACACAAAAACATCCAAAAACCTAACATTTTCTTCTAAGACATTCTGAATATGGACATTAATTCGACTTTCACATTACCTGAGTTTTATTCCATTCAGTTTCAAGACCTTTACGCAACTCCATCAATAGTTCTGCCATGCCACGAGCATTGTTCGACGCTGTGAGAAAAGTGTCACGCTGCGCATCTACCTCTATCGACTTGCCTTTAAAATTCAACATAAAGCAATGTTACATAGGAATAATTCAAAAAACATGGAAAAGCAATTATGACGTATCATGCATCAATTCTTTGTAATACACTTTGATATTTTACAATTTACTAAGTATATATGTCTTTAGAATGTGACCAATGACGACCTAGACTAGCATGACGCGATAGACTTGATAATCTAATGAAGCAATATTAAAGCTACAAGGTGAATGGTATGCGATTTATTCCAATTTCTCCAAAATATGATTGGTAGACTTAGTAATGTAAAGTTGAGAGCAATCCTAACTTGTTTAAAAAGCTTTCTTCGCACTACTACGACTAAATTCGGAAGTTATTCGCTGTAAAAATCACCATCCAAAACTTCCACCTCGGTAGCTCCCATGCTCAGTTTTGACGTTTTTAACGTCAGGCAAAAAACAACCGTCAAATCGCGGACAAACGTGAAGACAATGAGCCGAAAACGAAAAATTCTAATGAGTATACGCCAGACATGCAATATAGATGTTTTTTATTCTATACGAAGCTAGAGCAATGTCTATTGTCAGACGCCCATATGTGTACTCTACTTGTTATCCATAGAGAAAAAGACACAAAACGTCGGTGGTGTCGGCTCAGTAGTACACTCATTTGTTTTCCATCTCGTCGACTCCCACCAAAAATTATCTCCTCATGCGGTTGTACTACGTCTCCAAGCACAAGTCTTAGAAAAATAAGTATCAACATTTACTGCTCACAAACTGATGCAGCATATGAGCATGAATCATAGGCATTCTACAATCAGCTTGAAAAAGTTATCAAAAAGGAAGAGTACTTTTACTAATCCATTGTCAGAAACTTAGCGTGGGAATGGGAACCATCGATGAAAAACATTATAGGATTTTCAGATTGTGATCAGGAGATCAAAATGAAAATGAACATCTTGCGGCACTTTTTGTACACAGCCTCTTCGTAAAACTCATCCTTTCTAATGAGCACCACCTACAAACACGCCAGTCGCCAAACGAAACGATCCACAGTAATCATCTTTCATATTTAAAACATAGAGTAATCATAGTTCTACTAACAGAGGATCATGTCATATGGATACGTCGGTAGTACTATATTACTGCACTTAATATGAACACTGCCTTCACTGTGCATAAGTCTATGAGTCTTTCACCACACATCAAAAGAGCAAAATCGGTAATGGCACGAAAACAAGACGTTTGCGATGAAAATGTTCCTACTGACAGACGAAAGAGAAGCCTACTGAAAACAGTGTCTTGGTGACACGACTGAAAGGAAGAGAGAGACGGAAAGAACTATAGAGTGATACCCGAGAAGATGCAAACGTTACCCTGGATGACCACCTGCAAAATAGACGGACGTATTCAAGTTAAACTTTAAGGATATACACAGTTTTAAGATCACGAAATGAGCTGTGCCGCTGTCATCATTACGTAGAAGACCAGCACCATGGACGAAAGTAACGCAAAATAAAAACAAATGGAATATTGTTGGGCAAGCACTGCACGTAAATACGGGAGGTCCAAGTAATGAAGTGAACGCCGGTATGAATTGTTTGCTTAATATCGAGTTCATCAAGATTAAGAGACAAACCAAAAATACGAAAGAAAAACCAAAAAACGACACAGTAATTTCAAAGATATAAACTTCTGTAAATTTCATGGCAAAATAAATTTCTTGACTGGAGAAAATGGGAATCTCAACTACACTCGAAAACATCTTAGAGTAAACAAAAGATTAGTTTACCGTGTTGAATCACGTTGTACGCATTTTGAGCTGTTTGAAGAGCTTCAGCGGCAAAATTAGTCGATGGGTAACCAGCCTGATATAGTTAACGTTATTTGCAAATGAAATATAAAAATAAAAAAGAAAAGCAATTTGTAAAGGAAAAATCAAACAAACCTGCACAGCAGTGTAAAGATGTTGGTAAAATGTAGTTTCTAGTAATGCAACTCCGTTATTGAGGGCTGCACACACACAATCAACTGAACCGCTGCTCATTGCTCGCCTCACACATTTGCGCACCAAAAATAGTACGTCGTCCACAACAGAACTAAAGCGAGGAAAATTTGTAAATCAATTATAATAATTATCCTTGAAAAACAGATTGTTAAAATAAGGTTGTTCCAACACGGACAATCACATAGTTAACATTTTTGCCTAAACATTTAATTTGAGAAAAATTCTTGTTGAGATAATAGCTAAAGCTAGATATAAGCAAGTAAACTCCACTAAGAAAAATCATTAAATTCCCACCTCAATAATCCATCTTCTTTAACATCCGTATCTATGCTTTTCGTACAGACTCCTGCATATAATACTGTTCCATCAGCAAATAATTACCTAGGAGCTCCTAGAAACTAAAACACGTTCCATCACAACCTCTGAACATCCATTTTTTATCTTCATAGTGACAGATACTAAAAGTGACAAACATGTAAACATCAAACCACATTATGATCTACTGGTGTTCACCTGCATTTTCGATCCTACCAAACTCCGGTTCAGCAGATGGTCAAGTTTCTTTTCCCTCTCTTCTTTACGACGCAATTTCTCTTCTCGAAATCTTTTTTTCTTTTCCTCATCTAGATCTCCAAAATCGTCGCACCTTGCCATTACAGACTGCAAAATTACATCCACTATTTTTGGTTCTAGTAAATAAAACAAAATCCCGTGATACATAAAAAAATACTGAATCATACACACATCTTCCGTTTCTGATTCTATTGTTGCGCCTTTAATCCGCCTACGCACAAACCGCCAGTACATCTCAGTATGAGTGTTCATTAGACATATCTCCGATAACAATGTGTCCAATTCAAGTGCATCGATCTTCTCAACTACAAAGGTAATACGTACGTGAATCTCAATAATAATTAAGAATACTGTGTTACATCCCATTTCTTACAGAAAATTTCTTAAAAAACTTAAAAGTACAATTCTGCAAAAGAAAAATTAAATAGGCATGATTTCTAGCTGTACCTACGACTTTATCAACATGGCGATCATCCCTCAAAATTCTCTGCACCACTTTCAAACGTTTATCAAGCTGACGCTTTTTTGCAAAGGCATCAATTACTTTTTCAACAATTTTGTCTATTTCAACCTAAAACGAAACATTTGTAAAGTTATGTCATCATTCAAAGAGTCAACAAGTAAGACACCTGCAGAATATTGATAAAATCTAATAATTTATCTGCTCCGTATGAATTCTCAACGATAGGTTGATTTGTTTCCAAAAGTGCTGCAATACCTGAATAAAAAGACGATAATTCATAAAATTATTGACAAAGCTAACAGAATATTAACACAAAAGAACAATCATTCTAAACACGAAACATGACCGAGAGCAAACTTAATCAAATTATGGGAGAACTGAGTAACCTTCAAAAAATAGATATAGTGTATCTGCATAAAGCACATTCATACGTTTGTCGTCTGTTCCTCCTGCATTCATAATCTGAAACTGCTTAGAATCATGAATAAATCACGACATTTTTCACAACTAATAATTCCACATACGATGGAACTAAAAGAACTAGATTCATGAAGTCACCTTCAAATTATCTTCGCCTATCTTCAAGATTTTCTTGCTCAAAAATTTTCCAAACTGGAGAAGACCCTTATCATGCTCATTGATCTGAGGAAAGAGTTTTACGAACCTGAGCAGATAACGATTTAAACGACTGATATCAAGAAAAATACTGACATATAAGACCACCTTTGAATGGCCGCTACATCTTCATTGTCAATTGCTTCGTCAAGCTTGCGTTCTAGAATTCCCTTCAGACGTGTAGCTGCATCTGTCAATACTTCATAACTATGTGACATGTTTTGTCCAGCTTCTGTAAAAACGATGGAATTTATAACCCTACTTTCTCGTCGAATACACATCAAATTCGTTAGTGAAAACATCTAAACTTAACCTTTCTCTGCAGTACTGCTAAATTGAAAAACAGCTCTATCAAGAGTAAGAAACCGATGAATATGTTGTGCAGCTTGTTCATAATCCTCATTGCTGATACAATCATGTACTCCCTCACTACATACTCCTGTAACGAAATTTCTTAAACCCCTCAAAATAATCACCGGGTAAAGTTATAATGACGTATACAAACGCATGATAAGCAGATCAATAGGTAAGTAGAAAAAATGAGACTCACCGAGGTCGTACATATCTCCGGCTAGCTGAAGGCACTCAACTACTCGAGTTTTTGCAACATCTAATGCGGAAACCTTCAAACAAATTTTGACTAGTTCATGTATGTCATACAAACCTACACGCATACATACATATACATAGTTTCATTGTAGCCTTGAATTCTTCATGTCATCAAAAATTCTGGTGATAAAACCAAAACTACAAAACTCACTTTACTACTGATATTGTCTGCAAGACGCGAAATTGTACGTAAACTACTTGCTAGTTGTTTTGAGTCCCCTTCAACAACAAGCATAGCATTGTTTAAACGAGATACGGCCATTCCAAATGTTCGACTTTGATCTCCTGTACAACAAATGTTTTTCGATCTTAATATCAAGCGATGTACTGAATCTGAGGCAAAAACCATTTGAGGCAATTTCAATATATAGATTTATATCTGATGCGAAAAATGAATGAACTCCAGAACTACTAATCTATGACAGTTATATTTGACCTTTCACTACCCTTGTAAAGCTACCAAAAATATTTCAATGCTTCGAAAAAAAAAACCTGAAGAACATTCATTAAGAACATCCGCAATTTCCTTTTGCAACCTTTCCTCTTCTCTTTTCTTAAGGTCCAATTCTATTCTGAGTTCTTGAAGCATTTTACTGATATAGAGATCGCCCTCATTCGTTTCCTATAAGTAGATGGATGAAACAGTTGTCTACTGCTAAGAAACACCATGCTACAAGGAGATAAACAATTGAAAGATGATTTTGAAATCAGATATGCATATGCACTAATAATTTGTACCTACCTTTTCATTCTCCCCTTTTTTTGCACGGCGACGTCGACCAGTGGGAACTTGGGTAATTGTTTTCTGGGAAATTAAGCACCGTATTACAATCACATAATACGAGAACTCATAATTGTTGATATACTATATTGAACTTATAAATCGTTTCCAGAAAAAACTTGTAAGAGCTACCTTTAAGATTGTGTCTGCAGTTGCGAGAAAATCAGTATTACTATGATCCATAATATCTGACTTGCTTGCCATTGCTAATGTGAGAAAAACCTTAAAAATTGCTAATCGCTTATTTCCCATGAAATAAATGCATTCTGATGAGCACAAAAACAATTTTAGTAACATGTAGATCATTTATAGAATCAAAAAAGGATTGAAAACTTGGAAGAACTTACACTAGCATAAGGAAAATGATGAATATATTCCACAAAGCTATGAATATACGAAAATATTGTAACGATAACAGGAATTCCCGTATCCTGTCACCGATCGATTTCACCTCACTTTCAACAATAAAATGATTGAAATCTTGACCTTTACTGCTTCTAAAAACAAAATACATTGGAGTATATGAAGAGCAACATTATCCCTATACACATAACTTAACCAGTATTTGCCTTAAATTTCTAACCAAATTATACATATAAACTATTACATTTCGAGAGATTTAATAGATGCATTAGATATCAAAAGCAACTGGAGCTATCGAGAGTACATATTTGAGGACTCTTAAACGATAATTTCCCTTAAAATTGGGAACTTTTTTTGAATTCTGCCGAACAACTTACAATTTAAAATTCAATACGGCAAACCCGTTTATAAACAGCGTTACTGCAATAACAAGCTCAGAGAGCATAGTTTGTAATCACGACGAAGACGATCAAATGGATGGTGCGTTGTGATCAGCAGCCAACTTCACCATTAAACATGGAGCAAAATTTATATACGGCTACTAAAAATGCTGTAATTTAGTCTAATCGGGCAAAGTGCCACAGCTATGACGTGGTTATCAACTGACGACATAGGACTAGAATCTAGGACACATAAAGACATAAGAGCAGTAACAAAACTGCTTCAACGTGTAGATC
This sequence comes from Dictyocaulus viviparus, assembly GCA_000816705.1. Lineage (NCBI taxonomy): Eukaryota > Metazoa > Nematoda > Chromadorea > Rhabditida > Metastrongylidae > Dictyocaulus > Dictyocaulus viviparus. The sequence goes on from KN716184.1 coordinate 70,812, forward strand.
TCTATGGAATTGATTGAATATTAACAACTTCAGTTAATTGGTGAAAAAATTAGAGCATGGTAATATCATAACAGACAAAGAAGGCCACACCATTTATCCAAGCCATAAAATCGAAATTTAGATTTCAAGTATGATTGTTATAACAACCGTGACCCAATCTTTATCGAGCCCTACACACTGCCTGCCAACCGTTTTATTTTAGTTCTCGATAATACTTGGATAGCATCTCTGTTCATCACGGTATTTATGGCATGAAGTTTGCAAATCTAACGTTCTCTTCTCGACAGCTTTTCATGGTAACTAGCTTCAAGGTAATCGTACGAGGATCGTTGATTGAATTATTAGAAAATAGGCAGACAACCGAATGATTTACAATATTAGAGAATAATATTCAAAAGTGTTCTCTTGCTAGCATTCTAAGTCATTCTATTACACTGATTAAATAAACACCAGGTATACAATGTTCTGAGTTTGCTTTTCTTATTTCAGACAACGACAAAATGTAAGTTGAAGCTATTGACCATAGTTTTTCCGTAATCTTCTATGTTCCTTGCGAGTATTTCATGTACTTTGTTAAATTTAACGATGCGGTTACATAACCTCACTGTCATCTTATTCTACGTAACCAATAGCATCAGAAGGAAACATCAGCTAAAGGAGGTAATTGAGATGTCATCGGTAATCATTATGTCTTCTTCTTTTAGGAAATTTTTATGAATCAACTTAGCGAGCAATATTGTACAATATGGATAATAGTAATATACAGAGTCAAACTCTATTAAACTTGCTACGTATACATGACAACTTATCTATACAACGCATAAAAGGCATCACAATAAGTGAAAACATGAGACAAATATTCTACGAAGATAAGTGACGTAAGAATATGACTTTGAAAAAAAGCAACGATTTACGTAATACACGTTTAACACAACGAGCAATGTGGAATATTTCATCCGAATCTCATCCTGAAATCATGGAATTTGACACGTGTAAATTTGCTAATGAACAATTCGATTAATATCAGATCATGTTGACTTTCTGATTATATTTTGAACAGTATTGGAACATAGAGCGATAAAATGAAAAATGAATGAACAAAAGTTAGCTCAGAATGAATTGTTCCCATACTGATGTTAATTTTATAATCAGATATTTGATTTAAACAAATTAGAATACAGAGAATTCCTTAATAACGAGATTACACTGACGATAATAGAATTCACAAAGTTTGAGAATAAATTAGTGGGACAAATCTACCAACGTTTGAAGAATACTTGAAATTAAACTCCAAATAAAAGAACCATTAAAGAATTGCTTTTCCATGGGAATCCGAACAGTTACAGATCGAAGCGTAAGTTGTTGTACAACCTCTCAATCTCACGACAATCTGTAGATGTAGTGGTAAAATACTGTGCACCTCAGAAGCGACGAAGGCTTGAGTTAAACCAATGCATACTGTTTAGAGAGGTGTGTCGATTCTCAATTGATTTAGCTATTCTTGCCACATTTTGGCTACCTGCAGTGCGTGCCAACGCACGATCCACATCACTACGACGATTAATAATTTCCATTGGCATACTGAAAACAAGCTTTTTATTCAAAAAATAACTGTGCTTATCGTCTTTAGAACACTTTTCTAATCCACAGGATACAAAGGATTCTATCCTTAATAATATTTGGAGAGGTTGTTCTCTATTCTATGCTGACTCACGATGAGTATAATTGAGAGTTAATGACTATTAAGACTAAATAATTGAGTGTTTAAATAAGATTTCAGAAACCAACCTTCGTTCTGACGACACCGTTCATGATTACTCTTAAAAATTTGAAGGCAAAACATTTTGTACAACGGTTTACCTGATATTCATATCAACCAGTCGCTTGCCAGATTCATGAGCATCAAATGAATTGTGGAAATCGTAATTTATGTAGTGAGAAGTTTGTGTCTGAAGTCTTTATATAGTTTGTTTATTGCTGGAATACTTTATAAAAGTACGAAACATACCCTAAGGGCGTTCTCACGCGCAAGCATTTGTTGAGCTAGAATAGCAGGATTAGTAATTTTGTGTATAAACTGGCACCTGAAATGATGAACTTCTTATCTAGTATCATTAGATTGCATAGCTTCTAAGTACTGCTGTGTAAAACACATCATATATACTCATACGGTAGCATTCTAGTAGAGGGATATTTACCTTGCCCCATATTTACAATATCCAGTATTCGAGAACTTATCGCACAGAACTGTTTTATACTTCGGATGACTACGTCCACGAGGCTAAAATTTCACAGCAACGTTATATTATTATATACTATTACTATATATACTATAGTCGGTTGAAAAAGTTGTAAATACTTGAGCGGGAAGTCGCAACTCGTCCACTCCATGAGCAAATCGACATTCCTTACCATAGCTGCATGTTTGTGTTCGTCTATATGATTCACACAGCGCAGTTTTATAGGCATCCTCCTAAAGCTACACTTTCATAGACATCACCCTAACAGTTCTTAATAAAGTCTTTCTAGAAAATATTGTGAAGATTGCTCTCATAAATAGTTGCAGGACGACAAACAATACAAATTGCATCTCAATAGAATGCATCCTAGGTTACAAGTAGAGAACTTTTTGGTCGACTACACGATAGCATACTTGCATCAACATACTGCAATTGTAATTCTGTTGTGCTTCATAAGATAAATAGATACCTACTTTGACACTATACAAGTGCAACATTTGAAGGAATATGAAAACAAATGGCAGTACACAAATCTTGTCATGAATTTGCGTTTCCTATAAATTCCCATAGCTTTCATATAGACTCATTATCATAACACCTATCTGCTACGGTGGTATCGCATCGTAGCAGATGTCGCTAACGGACGTTTACGATATTGCAGAGTTGATAAGTAGACGGAATATTGAAATCTCAGGTTAGAATCAATGGGTGGCTTTGTATATTTTGAAGTCATAGACATACGATCCGTTTAAAAAACAATAGACAAACATTTCCCACCTTTCGCATACTATTTCATAGCTAACGATTAGGCTTACAGGAGTGTATAGACGACTTTGGTAGTGATACCTTTCGTTTTTGTCGAAGTAGTTCTTCTCGTTCATCATCAGTCAGTGTACATGGATCTTGAGCAGCAAGTGCAGACTTTACACAACTGTTTAGTTGCTCACGTAAATACGCATCTTGAGCTGTTAGATTTCGCAGGAGGCTCTGAAAACAATATAGTCGAAACTAGATGGTTTTCAAGCAGAATGAAGAGCATTCGTATAAAACCATAACAAGATACAACAGGGTCGGAATGGTATAATGAAGATTGAATTGAGTTATACTTACCACATCGAATCCCAATAAATCTGGAGGACATGTAGAATTTTGCTTATCATCCATTTCATACATTGAGTAGTCTTCTAAGCAGGTTTTCATAAAAGCCACAGCAGTTTTTCCGACTTCATCATTTTGTCCCAATTTAGTTTGCACATCAGGTAAATTGTCGGACATTTGCGCTAAAATACTATCATGAAAAATGAATAAGTTTTTAAAAGTAGACTGGCACTAATTTTCTATGTAATGCTTCCTTATAGTTGAGTCAGGAGTCCAACCTCATCAAAAGCCTATCTTATATCTTACCTACTCAGTTATTTCATCATATTATGTCAAGTGACAGTTTATTCCTTCAACATTTATGTAGGAAGGACATTACGATGCTGACCCGATCTTAGTAGCAGTACTAACGTAGCAAGAGATGTCATAGCAAAATGAGATTGACCTCAGTACTTCTCAAGATCATCTTTCATAATTAACTGCATCAAAATTAAGGCATAAATGGAAACAAATCGTTAGGAGAATGGTTGAGTTCACCTAGTGATAACCGTCATAGAATTCTTGAGTGAATGAATATAAGATGACGTTTGGTTATTTATATGAAAGATATAGAAGATGTTGAACTACTAAGATTCATGAAATTGAATGGTTTGCGCAAGAGATTCTTGTAGATTATATGGAAGTATATTTATCCTCTAAGCAATGAAACTATGTTGTTCTACTAGAATGAGCGTTGATGAAATATGAAGGAAAACACGATAGAACGTCCTGTGATTGTAGGAATTACAATTAACCACAATACTGTCACACAGTGACCCGATTTCGCGCCAAAAATCTAAGATCGAATAGGATCGACGTAGATCAAATCATATCACATTAGATGCCAGCTTGTTTTACGGACACTGACTAATGATCGCGCATATTTAAACGATGTTGTACCATCGAAATAAAGACGAAGGAAACCTGATGCGTATTATTTTTATAGATCCTTACACCTTTAGTGTTATAGTGAGGAGTACAAATTAGTTCCACATTATTACGCATTATTATGACAGAAATGCAGCAGCACAGTGATTGGAGGTGTAAGGTGCTCCACCGTTTCCGTAGAACGATCTTCACCTTCATCATACTCCGTGAAACATAGCTTCAGATCCATTACATCTTGGCAAATGGGTACTATGATTATTTAGCAAGGTAATGAGCATTAAGTCAGTAGATATTGATCATCGTGATTCATTATGTGGATTGTTCAATGCCCTCAGGGATTTACCAACATCGAAGTTTATCTTTTATTATACAATGTTCTAATGATGAGAATCATAAGAATGAAAATAAAAGTGATAGCTGCTTGCACTAAATGCTTCTCTACATAAAGCAATTTCTTTCTGTTAGCAATGTTTTCTTCCAATGATTCTTCTAAGTGTTATAGTGATATGTAGATTGAGTATAGTTTATTTTATACTTGCCTTCGATTCACAGCGGTACTTCATTTGGTGATAATGGGTCCAGCTGAGAATGTTCATAATATTGTTAATGGTCTGATAAGGCATACGATTCTTGATGTTGAAAGGGTGATTGATCTATGATGCATCATATAAATTTTTATTGTATTCATAAATTACAAACAATTACTGTACTTCATTATTGTTCTATCTATCTACATTGGATGATCATGCATGCATGGCCTATTGGTTAAAGTTGTGACAACGGTCCAATAGGTATCATATGTTTTTATCCTCATTGAGAACCTAAATCTTATCAGATCTGGAAGAAGTTCAATGAATTTCTGTCTTACCTAAAATGTTAAGATAACTCAAGATCATAAGTTAAATCATAAATAATTCTATGGAGATAAGTATGCATTCAACAAGGTTATCATATGCATTTTATTCAAATTTTATTATCATAATGTTACAGGTACTCAAACGTATTCCTCAAAATGGTGACCATCTTGATGTAATAAGTATGCCGGACAATAAAGCATTTAACGAAGTCGATATTTCTTTAGACAAAATTGTAGGGTTTTTTCTTTTCATACCAATTAGAAGTAGACAGAAAAAATTTTGCTCAAAGTTTCTCCGTCTTTCCATCATATTCGTATTTTTCTTCAGCTTATACCGGAAATGCGAGTCATACTAGGCCACACTCCTTGGTAAAGCTTTTAGGATCTACTTACCAAAGCTAGTCTTACAAATCTCTTC
>KN716184.1:85840-100133 GCA_000816705.1 Dictyocaulus viviparus
CAGTAAATGTCATTTTGGCATAGTTCGACTGAGGTTTCGAGTTTGTGATTAACTCAGCTATCTAGTTATCAAAGAAAACATCCTCATTACACATTATACTCAATGAAAAATATTAGGTTTTGGCGTTGACCAATCCGTTGCGGTTGCATTCGTTTATGGATTCGTGTTCAACGTGATGTGAGAGGTAAAAGAGGTATATATGTGACTAAAGTCATGACTAAAGCTGCTCACTTCAAGTCAAGTCAATGAAGAGAGTAGAACAGAATTCAACCAATTATAAGAAATCACGTCGAAGACGAATGTGTCGCTCACCTCACAAAAATTGTTCATCATCTTAAGACAGTTTATTATTTTATCGAATTTTGTATTTTGTCAATAACCTGCTTAAAGCTTCGGACTATTGTCCTCAATAAGTCATTTTCTTTACCTAGCCTTAACTATTACAACTCTCAGTCGGAAAGGATTTGACCTCATCAGCACTTATTTCGAAGATCTCAGGCAGTAAAGTCTTTAAGTCAATGAGGGAATTGATTCAGACGTTTCTAAGTGTTAAGCACTTCTGATCAAAATAGATAACGGCTGAGAATTTAACTCGATACAATATTTATTTTAAATAAACGTTTTGATTAAATATGTTTATAAATAAAATGTTCTGAATACCTTAGAAAGACAACATTATAGCCGTAGCGACGAATACATTGAAAGGTTGTTGGTGAAACTAGCTGCGATAGATCGAGTGCATAAGAAATACCGTTCTTAATTACAGTATAATATTTAAAAAACAGATAAAAATACAAAATTAGTCATTTTTATGAACACCGTTCTACCACACTCATACAGAAGACCCTTAAAAGTTTACCTCAAAAAATTGAGCACTGTTAGCCAAATCATGAGATGTATATCAAACGTATTATCCAGAAATTGATCTCAGACGTAAAATTACAGATGACAGAAGCAATTAGAATAACATTACGTACATCAACGATAATCGTTAAATAAACTACAGTATGCTCGAAACGTTTTAGGTTACGGTGCGTCAAAGTGAGGAGATTTCTCGAATGAGATCAACAGTACGGGAAGAATACATCATGTGTACTGATAGGACTTCACAAACCTCAGTAACAGGTCGTCAACTTATGGCTTAATTTTTGTGTGCTTTTTTCATTACTGTGCTTAATTTTATGGAATATTAAAATCATTATAAATAATAGTCTTGAGCTTAACAACTTTCCAATTGATTCGAAGTGTGATTGAGTGATATTTGAGGACAAAAGCTAGACATAAACTTACAGTATTTTCAACAGCAGGTACTTTTTGGGGTAATATGTGAAGACTTGTGGAGGTGGAACATAGTGAGATGGCAAGCAGGACTAGGAACATCAGTCTAAATAACTCAGAATGTACTCGTATAGATAATGCTGTTGAAATTTAGAGTGATGAGGAAATAGATCTGATCTGAAGTTTTTCTTATGCATGATGGAAATACTACTAAACTACACGTACACAGGGGCTAAAATTATTACTGTAGTATTAGGGTTACGGATAAGGCCAATTGGATAAATTCAGCTGTTTGTCGGAGAACGATTGCCTCTAACAAGCTTTATGGTAAAGTATGTAGTTAACTAAAGTAGGCCGTGACAAAAATGAGAGTAACTAACTGAAAATTTCCTAGTACGAGAAAAAATTTATACAGCTGCAATAAGGACATTATGAATCATTTATACAGTAAAAAAATGAACGGATTAAGATAGTGACTGATAAGACTTATGATAGGAATATATGACATATATAGAAATCGTTTAATACTAAAGTAAGGAAAAAAATTGTTTATGAAAGGAATAAGACGTCAATAAATTCAGCTGACTCAGTTGGAAGACGATCAATCCATAGTTGGATTTATTAGACTTCGAAGCGTGGATTACAGAAAAGTATGCTCGATCGATTCATTTGAGATCAAAAACAGACTTTACTGAGTCTGATTTAAACTTGTCGAAGAGCTGAATGCTTGTCAGTGCTTCTCACTCTACGATCACTCTCATTAATCACTAGCATTCTAATAGTGTAGTAGAGGTCATTGAACATATTATGCATTTTAGGAAAAAAAGAACAATGGCTTAGGTGTTTAAGCTTTGTAGACGAGATGTAAGCTCAAGAATTACCGTATACGAATGAAAACAAGGACTATTCCCTATACGAAAGCTTAAGGTTCATGTGAATGCTTATAGGAATTGCTTCCGCTTTTTCTATGCTGATCAATGTATTTATGGAATATTCTCTCCAGGAAAACTTCTTTTGATTTCCGCTTCTCTACTTTGTTCCTCACTCGTTCAGCATATTGTATATTATGATGAGTTCATGTCATAGTTTATCACCATTTATCCTTTATGTAAATACCAATCAATATCTATAATCTTCATAGTAAAAATCTAGGAACTATTATAATAATGAACATGTTGAAGCTTTGTGATGATCTTCTATCATCTCACGAATAGAGCACATTAGTGTTTATCAGTATTGATTTTTTTCAAATGCACTGAGTTAAATTAACTGTGTAGAAACCCTAAGGGTATGAAATCCTCTTGTTTTTCTTTTCATCATAAAGTCTTCTTAAACTTTGTGTGTTTATTCCATTATCACTAAAGTTGTGATTATTCATACATCTTATTTATGCCATCTATTACTTTTTATATTTTTTCTGCTAGTTTTAAAGTGTTTATAAATGTCAATATAGATTCTTATCGTGATTTTTATCAATCGCCCTTATAAGTCGCCCACTCTTTTGAGGCAAAACACTTCAATTAGATTTTTTTTCTCTCAAAGATACTTCTGCAAAAGGACATCAACTGTTTTATCTAACACTATACTTTATTATTAATACAATAATAACACTAAAATTATAAGTAAATCTTTTGTTATACAACATTAGAAGTTCTCATAAAGCATAATGGCCGAAAATACGTCATCTATGAGTTACAACCTGATTTTTAAAAAGCTTATTATTTTATATACAAGTAATAAACACATTTAGAACGACTCCCAAAGATCTGTTGCATAGACGGAATCCCAGTCTCTGTCAAAAATATCTTGTAATTTCTTAACAACGCCTCTGCCTAAATGCGTAGTCATGGCGACACCAACACCTGCTGTTGAGATGAAGTAATCTCCAACCCAGTTTGACGTACCTACAAAAGAAGTGGTGTATCTGGAAAGAAGTGGAATGAGTACAACTTGTGTTTGTTTTTTTCCCGAGACAAAATAACACGTACATGTGCATAATATTTTCCACACCGAACCGGAATTTTATAGCGAAATCCTAGAGCTGACGACTACATAGAACTACTCTAGAGCACCATAGGAGGAATTGGAAGCTGTACTGGCGCCCGCTCGACTTCGTCTATGATCAACCAGTGACACCAAGGTGATGTGCATGTGTTCACGCTTATCCGTAAGCAATAAACAATCATTCATCTGACATTTCAATGTAAAAGCAATTTAAAAGAACGTGTTGAATTGGAAAATAGGCTAAATACGACTGGTTTGTTGCGTTAATTCTTAGGAAGAAATAAAATCTGATGAAGACTGGAAAAAAAAGGTCAGACATAACTCAACAAAGTATGTTAAGGTGAGTACAAATCTTATATGCATATCTTGACTCTCCAAATTACACTTAGCTTTCAAAAAAGTAACGCATAAATCAAATATGTAGTGATATGGATCATAGTTAAAATTGCATTTTGATGTTTCTTTTTTTGTGATCTAAATATACGTGATTGTATGACATGCAACCAATTTTGGTTGGTCATATGCCTCGCACTGATAACATAATTCTTTAAATTCCCTCCTCGAAATCCCCTCCTGCTTCCAATTTTAATCTGTGGTTCTTTTGTACAATTCTTATTAGCTTGCTGTTATTTATTTCCTAAAACTATTCAATATGGGTGATAAAAAGATAAAAAATTACTGATCAACGAAACTCACCAACGTAAGCGGTTTTATCAGTGACCATATATTTATTATGATTCATTCGAGCAAATGGTATCCTTTGTTGCTCTTCAGATGATGGCACAGTAAAGAGCTTCTTAATAAATCGCAATATATCAATAACACAGTTCTACAATTCTACAAAATTATAATATACTTAAAATTAAACGTCTAGCTTGGAGAATAAGCTTCTATCAGTGTAACGTAATCTTAATGGGTAGTGCAAATTGATGAAATCACTTTCAAATTTATATGCTGACGTATTACTGCTTATAATTTATAATTTGGGGGTGCCGTGGCGTAGTGGTTAAGTTGCCACAAAGACACGCAGGCGCAACACAGTTCGCGGTCGCCTCCCAGGCCTGCCAAGCTAGCTATCCCTCGCAAATTGATAGATTGGTACCAAAGGAATCTGGGAAAGCTACCCAGCACTGACTTGATGAAGACTGGTCAATTGAAATCACTGTATAGACCAGGCTCGCAATCAATCACCTCCATAATATCAGGTTGAACACGAAGGCGTAGGCGGATCTCGCCATAAAGGATTATTCAACGCCGAAGCTCATGTTGTTTTATTTCATCTAGTTTGTAATTGATAGGAAAACACGTATAGAATATATAAAGTTCTTAAAACCAAGAAGTTGATTGAAAGGTAATTTTTTGAAGAATATATTAATATTTTCCAAAAGATACTGAAAAATACTGAAAATACTTAAAATATACTGTTATAATAGAAGTATTGTTATAAAAAGTACATTATTAGGATGATAAGACGTCTTCCAGATCGTGCTCACCAAACTTCATTCGATGACATTCATATTTAAAGGTGATTGTGAGGAAATGACTCCATTTTAAATGAGGTTGCAATGGATACGATCTACCATTGTCATTGTAATCCCTCTAGAGTTTCACCTATCTAGATTACACTATCCCAATTGTTGCAATTTCATATAATTCTGTACTAAGCAGAACAGTTCACTCAAGAAGTTGTTCAGTTCATACAAGCTGCATACATGGTCGATTAAATTAAGAGTATTGTTGGTACGTAAAATACTATAGAGAAAGAATAATACTAACTATTCTGATGCTACCGCTGTATATCCCTCTTCTCGGTAAAACATCATTGATATCGAGGAGACTCCGTAAAAATTCTAATTCCTGAGGACGAGAATGTGACCAATGACTAATAAGTAATCGTACAGAAATTCCATTAAATGCAGCCATTCGAATCGCATCGTCAATATCAGGCCAATACCTGTTGATTGATAATAATTTTAGAACTTTCTATCTGTACTATTCTAAATTTCTTGTAACAGTTAGCGTTTCAAAAATTAGTCAACTTACCTATTGTAAGGACCCATGTATAAAGTTTGTGGTAAATAAGTCATAACAGCTATACAAATAGTTCGTTCAGCTGATGCAATCAACGAGAGAATCGCTTCTAAATCATGTTCACGTCCTGCTGGATTCAATGCCTCTGGCGAGCTCTAGACAATAATATATGAATTTGTTCTTCGATAACAAAAGTGTTTTTGAATGAATATTATTATTATTATTAATACATCAAACCATTATGAAGCAAGTTCTTCGCTATGTATTTTGTCGTTGATCACATATCACATTGCATTCACTTAATATTAATTTCGAATTACGATGAGCCTTAGCCTTGATGAATTGATACCTCAATACCATGATCAATTCACCAACTCTTGGTACGAGATGTGCTCATGCATTCGTGTTCAACGTAATATAGTTGAGGTTGTTGAATGTGTGTCTGGTCTATACAGTGATTTGAGTTGGCCACATTTCACCAAATCAGTGCTAGTTATATTACCCAGATCTCTCTTACGATTTTAACGACTCTGGAATGAGGGTTGGTTTGGTAAGCTAGGAGGACTGCCGCAAAATGATTCGGATCTACGTGTCACTATGGCACCTCCACCACTGCGCCCTCCCCCGTCCTCCTCCTCTCTAATATAGTGTGAGAAAAATCATAACTACAACAAAGTTTTATACTACAATCGTCTTGGGGTTTTTATAAGCTACACAACACTCTTTCTGCCTAAAAGAACAAATCTCTATTTGCGTAGATTCCATAAACTAATAAAAGCAGTTACAAGCTAAAAATTTGACTTTATTCGACTTTATTTTTAAGCCAATAATTACAATGGGAATATTATCAACTCCATATTGTTTTAGTCCTTTTAACTAACCGATATAAAAACATTTGTTTTGACTCCATTAAAATTGAGTTCTAGTGGTGATCTAAGATTAAATACAGTTTCAAGAGAGTTTGGCCACATCCCAGGAATTCCCGCATTATCCTGAAGTATTTCACACAAAGAAAAACCAACATGATTTAATGAAAATACCATTTCATACCTCTGCCAAAAGCCAATAAACCTCGAAAATTTTAAACAAATCAATAGCGATGTGAGGGCAGTTTCGAATGTATAATCCTAGCTCCTTTACCTAAACGCTAATAAAACAAGTTTTATTCTTAAGAATTTCAAAAAAAAATAAGTCAGAGGAAAAAACCTCAGTTAGCGATTTCCAGTCCATATTTGCTGAACCAATATAGACATGTTTTAAATCCACAATTATGAATTTACTATGCATGACACCGAAACCAAGTAACTTTTTCAAATTCAACGTGCGAACCTGTACAAGGAACAAGAGAACTCAATAACATTAGCGTAACATACTAGTGATTATTTCGTTACCTCGGCTAACCTCATAATTGATAGCCATTCTGAATCCTTGTTGTCCGATAGGCCTTTGCTTAGATCTTGTGCAATTTGTACCTAATAGTGAAGAAAGTAGAGGGCATACTTTTAGATACTCATGTACCATTGTAATATGAAAGAAAATGTCAAGAATTTTGTCAAACAAATTGAATAAACTGTACAGTCTACCATCAGAACTCCTAAAGTTCTTTTATTTGTTTACCTAATTTTAAAGTTTTCGGAGTGTACATTAAGACAAAGAGAGCCGCGGTGTCGAAGAACTGGAGAAGTAGGCAAGAAATCCAATAATGATGTCCTCTTCATTATAATTACCGCGCCGTTATACGTTCCTTTGCCTCCCCTTCTTTCACGTTAAGCTGTCGTGTCGTTCACAAGATTTACTTGAGGACTACGTTGGCTCGGGTTCCGTAGCCTTGTGATTCCATACTTGTGAAGACTAATCAGAATCCAAGAACAATTTTTCTGTTGAAGGTCAATGTAGGCATCAGCGACGTATTCGATCAGCCAGCAGTTTGGCTTGATTACCTCATTATATAACAAATGCAGTATTACCAGGCATGTGAAGATGGTGAATTGTCCAAACGTTGAATAATTCCAAATTTTTATGGTGTTCTCATGAGGCTTTGAATAGTCTTTGCAAACTAAAAATCGTCACTTCAATTAATAAACTTACAATGCAAGGTTAGGAAGAATAGCGATAGTAGCCCGAACGATTCACGCAAAGCTTGGGTTGAATAAACCTTGGAAAATTACCATAAGAATTTCAAAAATAATGCATTTCATCGTTCAACTCATGATACGTTATACATTCGATGAGCTTGAATGCATAATCGGATTCACAGGGATGAACGCTTCTCAACACTGTGGAAAATGTTATGAATAAAGTTTTATACTTTTACAATTATGTGTAACACATGGAAACGAGGCACAACATAATAAATTTTTTTTTGCGTCATTAACGGATTTTTTATTATAATAATACAAAAAAAGTACAATTGTCCAAGTAGAGACACGTGACGTAGAAACCTCCAGGAATTTGCAATAAAATCATGAATATCTGGATATAAAACTGAATGTAGTGTTTGAATGTAGAGAGAAATGCAATCAAGTTTCCTTCCCTTTAATTATACAAAAAAAATTTATTGGAAATCGCAACTTTTCTACTAAACAATCTCTTCAGTGATTCTTAGCTTCCATTCCACAACACGTTTCAAAAATAGCACTTATTACAAATGGACCAGCTCCATTTCTTAGATCGAAATCTTTCTAATTTAGCAAATTCAAATGTGCTGTTAGATACAGCTATAAAAATTAATAACCTGTCTATACTTTTACAACTAAATAATTCCACTTATGGCCGCAATCATGAAACATTGAACAACTCACATTAACTCCACGTTGGCCAGCTTCGGCAAGCCTTGCATATACTTGACGTCCTAATTCTGCTGTCGGATACTGAGATGAGTTCATATCCCAGTAAAACGCAGCTATACGAATCGATTGAGTTGCGCTGTCGAATAACTCCAGCCATGCCTCATAAGTAGGAAGATTCACTGGCCCTTCAGGAAAGTACATTCCGGTTGGGATACTTTCAGCAAATTGAACACTATAAAACCTACTACATTTCCAAAACAATCCTTTACATGCGGTGGGACTCACTCGCAAATGTCACGTTGTACACTGGCAACGTACCCACCGTGACTGACATTGAGAAATAAGACCAATTTTAGAACAACCCAAAGTTGAAACAACATCGTAACAATAGAATTCTTCCTTAAAATATTTCACACCATTTTGATGCAAAACATAAGAGTAAGAAAATATTTCAAGAGAATCAAATCTCCGAAAAAACATGCAATACCCATCCAATCATCATGGCGAAAACACGGGGAGATTGGATAAATTCTTACCCTTTCCGTCGACCAAAAGCTTGAACTGATAATTTTTAAATGCTTACCAGAACTCCACTGCTCCCTCCTATAAAGTGATTCACTTGGTGCACCCAATTTTAGCTAAATACATCAAAAATATTAACCTTTTGTGGACCAAATCTCAAGCTATTTGTCAAGTGCTACGAATTGATTTGAAAACCCTTTCAAGTAATGCACCTTCACATCTTAAACAATGTCAATACATCGTACACAAAGTCACTAGTAACCATATTTATTTACAGCACAAAAACAACTGACAAAATAATTGGTATGCTTCCAATAATGATTATAAATGGAGTAACAATAAGTTCATTAACATACCAACTCATTTTCAATTTTTTAAACAAATAAAATCGTCAGATGCTTAATATTGACTATAGCTCTGTGGAACATTATGAAAAACTGATTCACCACAAGAGGAAAATACGCAAGGAATTGCGACCTATTTACAAAATGAGGTTACTGGTAGTCAAACGTGTGAAGATACGGTATGAGCCGCATATTTAAGAGAACCAAAACTCAAGAAAAGATGGACTGAATATCAACTACAAGAAGTATTAACTTGCATACTTTTGAAAAACGAAACAATTAGCAGAATATGGAATCTCTGAGGACCCTCAAACAACTCATCAAGCGTCTTATATTTCGTACCTCTCTAGAAAGTAGCGCAAGTAATATGACCCTCCACTGCATACTTCCTATGTTAACAACATGGGTTGTAGAAGAAAAATTCCCTGGTGTTTTTGAGCATCAATAACTTTGAAATTTTTAATCTGTTAACAATTGATATTTCAACACCCATATGCAACATTAGAAGAATGACTTTCCCCAAAGCCCTACTTTACTCATAGTTTAAATTCCGTAAACCTTTGCTTTGATGGCTATATTAATCAAAAATTAATGACAGTTAACTAGCCTTCCACATCAAATGTTTGCATCTTAACAAAAAAGCTTAGATGAGGTGTTTCAGTTCTAAACAAGTTTGAATAAAACGTAAATTTGGGCGTGCCATATTTTAATGGCAAACATCTTATCGTGAGAGAGAAGAAAATGAGACCTGGATTATGTAATCTACAACAATCGTGTATATATACAGCAACAAAGCACATGTAATTTGATGTCATCAAAAGACCTTCATGACTGGACGGAAATAACGCTGTGTGTTGATTAGCATACATCGTGGATGACCATTTCAGATATCGTTACAAAAAAAATTTTGCAAGGCAGTCACGAGGTTACACATGAACCACAAGATTCCCCATTTGCTAATAGAAACAAATGAGAAAACAAATGCGAACAATATAGATCATTTAAACAACAGACAATAGAGGAGTACCTGGCAGAGATAATACAGATATTTTGGCGAATCCGCATACATAGAAGTTACATGGAATGCTGCGACCACACAGCTACAT
Source organism: Dictyocaulus viviparus (assembly GCA_000816705.1). Taxonomy (NCBI): domain Eukaryota; kingdom Metazoa; phylum Nematoda; class Chromadorea; order Rhabditida; family Metastrongylidae; genus Dictyocaulus; species Dictyocaulus viviparus. The sequence goes on from KN716184.1 coordinate 95,915, forward strand.
CTGTAAATCACACAATAATTGAAATAATTTCGCTAACAAAAGAAGAAAAAACTGATGCCGTTAGTTAATGATATAGTGACGGCACCCACGGGAAATACTAAACTTGAAGAATAATTATGAAAAACTTTAATAATATCTACCTGACAAATTTACATTCCACGATGATATCAGTCGTCAGCAACCCTCCCTCTTTTTTTTGGAGGAAGATTATGGTCTGTATTAGCTCCGCGTTTTTTAGATGGGATGACCTACAAGAATGTTAACAGCACAAAACTACTGAAAAGATAAAACATACTATAGTACGAAACCATGCAAAGATTAAAAGATGCTAAGCTACCTCATCGCCACTGCCTGCTTCCGCTTCTTCTGATTTAGAATCATCAAATACCATTTCATTGTCGTCATCGTCTTCCGAATCATCGTGCCCCTTTGAAATCAATATTTAGAAACGGCAAAACGAATCGATGTTAACAAACACGCACCTTGTGAGAAGTTACACCACTTCCTTTCCCACGTCCCCGTCCCCTACCACGACCACGACCTCGTGCTGCACCTCTTTTTTTCTTGCTGCCGAATTCCTTGAAAAAAAAGAGAAAATAACGAATGAGAGAGTGCTGTCAAACCTGAAGCGATATTCTTACAATGTCGTCGTCATCACTTGCAGGTTGATCACTGTCGCTGTCAGCGGTCTTCCTTCCCCGACCACGGCCTCTTCCTCGACCACCTCGACCGCGACCGCTCTATATAATAACTGCGTAGACAGGCAATGTTGGAAGCTGTCATTTCCAGGTTATGTGAAACCATTTATAATAATGGTCATTTGCTAACTGATTGAATAAGGAGATTCCGAGCGTAAGTACAGAATGATCCACACTCCCTATCAGGACAAGGGTGGAGACCAGACAAGTGAAAGAATAACTTACGCGAAAAAGTTTCCCAGGAATTTCGTCATCAACTTCTGCAAGAACAGTTGACGTGTCTGGATTTGCGTAATCCACACGTGTTGAAGTAGAGCGACGAGGACGTGAGGATGCTATAGACGACGGCTGCAACTGTATATTCAGCTATATTGGAAAGAAGACTTCAGAGGCTAGTCAAGCCACTGACCGCATCATCCGGAATGACTGTGGTGACACGAGGAGTGCGTGGTGTACGAGGAGTCCCAGCAGCAGCAGCTGGCCTTCCTCGTCCACGACCACGACCTGAAATGTTATACATCAAGTGAATGCATTAATCTACGCAAGAAACGCTTCATTATCAGAGCTTTATGCATATATATATATATATATATATATATATATATATAAACGTATGTATATGTGTAAGCACATATATGGGCATGTATTTACAGAAAACTGAAAACTCCAATACGGATTTTAGAAGCAGATCTCAAAACAACACAGAAGATTGACTACCAGTATCCTAAAGATATTGACTTTATACTATTTACTCACATTTTATTTTTCTCACTTTTGTCTCTGCATATGTCCTAGACAATACAAATCCAGTACAACTAATACGGAGGCAAGCACACAATTCTATTTCGCTGGTTATGTTTCCGGAATTATTAATTATATCATATCATGATTCACTAGACTAATACAACACCAAAAACCCAAATACCTTATAATATCGACTGATAACAACGCAATTCTATCGCAGAAAAACTGCGCTTCACTTACCACGTCCTCTTCCTCGTCCCGCTTTTGTGCTCGGAGTTAAATTAGATAACAATTCGTTGGAAACTTCGCTTTTTTCCATGGAAACATCCATGTCCTCATTCGTTATTATCGGATGTTCTTCCGACTTATCCATAAGCTAGAAGAGTAGAAACGCAAATAAATTTTAAAGGGGGAAAAAGCGTTCGAAGAAAAAGAATTGAATTTCGTGCTATAATATAACTCACCTCTAACTTCGACGTTTCTGCATCATAGTTCTTAACTTCTCGAATAGTTTCCAGTCGTTGTGTTTCTCTATATGTATGATCGGCTTCTGCCTCTTTAACCTGAAACTTTTTCTCAGCTGAAGTGTCCAAATACAGACAATGTGAAAAGAATGAAGGTGGAGGTATACCTTGGCTAGTTCTTCGTCATCTATTACTTCCCATTTCTCCGAATCACTTTCTTCTTTGTCCTCTATAGGTGGAATGTCTCCTTCAGCATTAGCTTCTGATGCTTCAGGTGGCTCGTTTACATCCATTGTAACATCCTATAAAACACATCCATACAAAAGCATCTAATAAGGTTTCTCGAAAATATTTTTGCTCAATTTGAGAGTGTTTTCCGATTTGTAAAAACTAATTCGAATCAGTGAATTGTGATAGACATGAACCACCTCCAACGTTTCTAATGGTTTGATGGTCGACGGCGGATCACCAGTTTTGATATTATCCATTGCTGCTTCTGGATGCCCATTCGAATCGCCATTTGGAACAGTGGGTTCAGTAGGTGAAGACCTTGGTTCTAAAAAACGAAAAATAAGAGTCAAGTCGTATACTATGGATATCCAATTTAAAAAAAAACGGAAAAGTTTCCTATTTAGAGTACTACAATATAAACTTTGTTAGTTTCATGAGAAGCATTCTACTAACATGAAACAACCACAACTTTAACGACGTATGCCTTACAAGAATTTAATATTGAACAGAAATGCACGCTAGTTCGAGAGGATACTGTCCAATCACACTATTATTGTTACGCATGCATAAGCAATATTTTAATAACATTCCGAAATTGCAACGTTGAAATGATAACACCTCTCCAGATAAGATCTGATTACAATCATGTGAAAATAAACATGCTTCGTCATTGTGATCTCAACGAAGCACCTCACTAATATATTCAAGATAAAAAAAGATAAAGAACGAATAGATAATACATGCATGTTCTTGTAATGACAAAAGAGTTATTTTAAGAATTTAAACAAAGGTAAATGAAAACAATAATATAATGATCATAAACGCGAATGTAATAAAGTAACACAGTCGAACTTGTAACATTACCAGAGTGTTCCTTGTCAAAGACAGCTTTTGGCGCACTTTCTTCGCTGTTGTTAAACGATTGTACTTCCGACTCTTCCGACATTGCGTACTGGAAAATCATCCGTGCTCATTTAATTTTAAACAAATTTTTCGAATCAGGAGCACGCGAAGTACTGAACAGGACTAGGCAAATATTAGAAAAATAATGATCACTACCAAAAACACATAAACTAAATAATCGCAATTTTTTAACAAAAACAGGTCAACGTAAAACAAATAAAAAAGGATATCGATACCGACGCCAAAACCAACGCGCCGCTTTGGGTTGCGTACGCAAAGTGCGCGTCGGCTGTTAAGCGTGTATTGCGATACGCAGTAAGATATAAGCTCGTTCCAAAGGCGCTGAGTTCACCGTTGCTCAGTTTCAGATGGTTCAGGGTTCTGGGCATTAGGTATTTGTAAGATGAGGGTGGTGTGAGATTCCTGTTATTGATGGTCATCAGATATAGTTGTTTCTTCGTTCGTGAACAGTTGCGTATTCTCAGTGTTAAGGATTTCTCGACTTGAACTGCTCTTATAAATGCTTTTGGAGCTTTAACATTAATAAAAGCTTCAGAATGGAGTATTTCTTTTCCTTAAGATTTTCAATACATCCAAATATTCAGCACATTTTTATGGGCAGGTGCAGCTTAGATGTGCCTATTGTCGTGCATACGGTATATCTACGCAGTTAAAAAGCTTTAAATTCGTTGAATTATGCAGAATTTTTCATAGTGGTTACTTTATTGCAGCTAGCTTTGTAATAAATGCTCTGAAAGGTGAATATTGCACTGTGTTACCTATCACATTGATTAAATTCCATAGTTTATTGGTTTTCCAGGGTTTGGAAATTATGTAGGATTTCACTTCAATGTTCGCTAAGGGTTCATACAATAGTTACATAGAAATCCTATTATACTGAGTCTATCAAACTTTAAGAGTCGGGTGCCACTCGAACAACCCAATCTCTACTACTTACCCTCTCAGATAAATATGTTAATAAATCACCTACTTCTACGTGATAGAAGAATGGCTTGGTTTTCCCGGTGAAACTCTAAACTCAAACCCGGATACACTAATTCAAAACTGCGACTTCTTTCTGCTTCTACGCTCCTTGAATCCATATTTGATGTAATAATTATATTACATAGTGGTTATTCATATACATATATATATATATATATATATATATATATATAT
>KN716184.1:134553-158236 GCA_000816705.1 Dictyocaulus viviparus
AAACCAGGAGTCGGAAAATCCACATAATTATAAGCCCGAACTCATTGTGACTACAAGACACAATAATTTTTGTCGTTTAGAAATAACTGTGAGGTTCGAATTTTTCATCGTTCCCTAGTATCGCATGAAGAAGTGGGAGTATATACTACATACACCGAGTTCTGGTGAACAGCCCCCACCAAGTCAGGCTTGCTTATGTTCACAGATCTCTATGAAACAAATGCACAGATCATGAAGGGAGTTCGGTATGCTTAAGGTTGATCTCCAGTAGTCTGCGTGACCTACCGCATCCTTGTTACTGTAGAACGAGCCTTCTTGCCAAGCTAATAATTTACTATACTTGTTAAGGGAAACATTCGACTCACCTCAACTGCACGGTATTAAAGGGTAAGTAATGTTTTGAGAATAATCTATGTAGAAGAAATTAATGAAGGAAAAACTTAAACTAATCAATGAAACGAATGACTCATTGTTTAAAAAATAGTCTAAGTAGTATTGAGGTCAATTTTGTCCTTGCGTTAACAAGAAGGAAGCTAAATGATTATCTTCACAACCTGTATATGTTCTGCTTTGTACTGACCCTCAACACCAATACAGTAGAAAAGAAAAGTGGAAAGAGTAAAAATAAAGACCGATTATTACCTCTTTGAGTGCTACCACACCGACTAGACGTCCTCTCTCCGTAACATAAGCGTGATTTAAAGCCAACAGTGAAAATAGCGTGTGCACCTAGAAAAATTCCAGCTATCTGCAATCATAACTAACATTTTACCCCATTCTTTTTTGTGTAACTCAAATATGAGTAAAAAAAAGAGGGATAAAAAAACTAGTCATCACCTTATAAAGTGAAGTGCCTTTGACGAGTTGGAATGGTGCCGGATCAATGGCTACGTCATCTAAGTCGATTTTTGATGCCAAAATCTCTGCACGTTTAGCCAAAGAATGCTAAAACAGGCTTATCTCTTTATGCTTAAAAAATTAATTATTTTTTTTTGTATTGTCTAGAAGTCAATGGGTTTTTACCATGAGGTAAGTGAGTTCATGAGTTTTATATTGCTAGAAGTCTAGTAACGAGGTATCAGTAGTAAAATTTCCCTCAAATTCATAGCATATAGAGAAAGATCATATTCAAATGTACATAAAGTGTCCAAACATCCTCTAGTATTCAGTAAATGACGTGCTTATAACATATAGCAGCTGTGTAAGCTGTATGCTAATTAACTTGACACTCATTGTGAGAGTCCATATGAGAGTCTAAGGAGTTACGATTGATTGTAAACCACTATAAGCAAAGATTTTCACTGAACACTAATGATTGAATTCAAATAAACATACCGCTGGAACGTCGAGTGTTTCATTTTTTTGACTATAAAGAAGTGATGCAAGTGGTCCTCTTTCGCCTTGATCATCATGAAGAGGTGAATGAGCCAATAATGTATTACCGCTAATATTTCGATCCGTAAGAAAACCATGTGGTGACGATCCGTTAATGGCGTTAAAGTTCGCATTTGAACCTCTTCTAAAATCAACAGGTAAACAACGATATTGATTTTTATTTTCGCAGTTATTCACTTATTTTATAATCGTTATTGTAAACAGATATGGAAAAGAACGAAAGAAAACATTAAATCAATAAGCTACCGAATGAACTTTTCAGGATCAAATGTTGAGCAGCACTCATTCTACATTTTAAAATGTTATAATCTATAAGGGTCACGTAGCCCAGTGTAGAGTGAGGTTCAGAGTGAATCACGGACTTAAACACGAATACGCATGTTTAAACCCAACCCCAGGACAACTAAACCTTACGTAGTCTTGAAGTCGATGAATTGGTATTATACTAGTCTGGAACGGTAGGCGACGCTAACCAGGAAGCAGGTTGGCCTTTTCAAATTACTGTGTAGATAACTCAAACATCTCCATGATAACATCTAGAAAACGAATAGATGGCGCACTTCCCCAGAGAGATAGAGTACGGCAAGCATAATTGTTTATCGTTAATATAAGATCAAATAAGTTTTGGCTTTGATAAATCCTTATTGCGGGATGCTCCTAAGTATTGGTGTTCATCACGATATTGTGGAGGTGGCTGAATGCTTGCCTGGTCTATACAGTAATTTGTGTTGACCACTCTTCACCAAGTCAGTGCCAGTAATCTTACCCAGATTTCTCTTGTACCAATTTACCGACCCCGGAGGGATGGCGAGCTTGGTAGGCCTGAGGAGCGGCCACGAACTGATTCGGGCGGACGTGTCACTGCAGCACTTCTATCACTGAGCCACTGCGCCCCCAATGCTGTTTATAGAGGTGATCAATCCCTATCAACACAATAATAATCATCTTCCTAGATTTTTCTGCACCGATATCGAGATGATAGTGGATATTATTGGCCTGGGATAAGACGCGAGTCTGCGCATACTGGTTGAACCCTCAGCAACGCTAAAGCATTTTCTACCTCAGCTTTACGCCTCATAATTTGCACGTTTAGCAATTTTATGAGGTTGGTGATAATATTGATAATGTATTTATAATATTTTAATTAGTAAACGTCACTTCATAGCTATGGGAAGAACAGCACACGACAATAATTAGTATGTTACAGCATTCAAATACTACAAGCTATATTATTTTTGTTATATTAAGAAAAAATCAAGCATCATGAATTTGTTTCAACGCCATAATGTCAAAATAATCAAAGTAGTACCTCGGATGAAGACTAGGAGATCTGGAAAATTTGTAAATCTCTTGAAAAAATAAGGGTAAAAAGCTTTTTCTTAAGGTTATCAATGAACTAGACATTAACGAACCTGAATTGTCCGATCGTGTTCAGTAGCTCAGACGCTGTACGACTTTTTCGTTTATGGATCTGGATTCCGGGTTCGGGACCAAGATTTTTCGATAACAAATAGCAAAGATATTTACGAGCCACACTACCAAGTAAAATCATCGATCCTCAAAAGAATACGTGGATTTCATAGAAATATGAAAACGTCATGCAGTATAGTAAAGTTCAGGCCAATCAATAATCGGATCAATAGTCCACAGAAAATTTTTCATAAACAAATTTATCTATTTAAGCAATTGGTTTTCTGAAGAATTTGAGTGCAGATCGTACTGTTCGTATAGCAAATTCACACCATAGATCAAAATCAATCAATAAATGGTTTTTTATAAGTTGGAACAATACGAAAACGCATAAGTATAAAGAAGCGTAAAAGCGTCAATGCGTCTATCAAAGTTTCCTCTCAGAGTCTAGCAAAAGATTTCATACAACAAATTTAACAACAAAACAAATTCTCCGAACTTTTTTGAACTGATAAGCTATTCTGATGTTATTTTAACTCCTCACTTAGCTTAATTAGTCAGAAAACTTACTTTCCTAGAAAGGTTTCGAACTCGCGTCTTGTAGGTATCCGCCTTAGTGCGCTTCCGTGTAATTCTAATACTAAGGCTGTTGTGCTGCAACCACTCAATGCATCACTGGTACTTCTAGAACAACAGTGATGCATTGAATAGTAACAGAACAAAGGCTACTGTAGCATGTAGCACATCAGATCGAAATCATCAAGAAGTGAGTTTGAGTCCTGCATGAGGAATGCAATGACTCACTTTAGTTGAGTGTTGCTTATGTTGATTAGAAATTCTATACTAGATCCTAATTGAGTAGAAGAGTAGGTCAAATAAAACGACCTCTTACCGAAGACTTCGGCTTTCAGTCTTCTAAGTTTATCAGTTTAAGACTCATCAAATAATATTATATTCACATTAGTGAAAAAGAAATATTCCGAATCAGAATTGATTTTGAGTTATGTGAGATAAAAAAAAATAAAACAAAACTCGTAAGACATAGGTCAATGAATTCAATATGAAGCTTTCCTTAGTGTTCCTTTGTATAAGAAATAGAAAAAACAGCTCTAAGTCGTTAAAAGAATCAATCAATCGATAGTTGGTCACGATAATTATCAGTGGAACTCTTCCAGTTCTATACAGTATCTTTGAACTTATAATATAATACAGTACGACTTTTGTTATGTTGTTAAGCTGTCTTCATTCTAGTTTTACTCATAAAATTTTTCACTGATAAGTTTAATGAGTGCTTACTTTTATCGGTGACGAATGGATAAGAGCGTAGATAAGGTGTTTCGAGTAGAATTTCCCTCAATTCCATATAAGTTGTATCTCGAGTGATAAACACAATATCTTTAACCATTACTTTTTCAACTTTCATCGTATGAACACTAAATGGTACGACTTATTAGTAGATATAAAATTGATCTAGAACCTCAAAAATACACATGAGTCATCATAATCCACAATACTTCAGATGATGATCTACAAACGAAGTTAGAAGACGATGACGAAGAAATTTAAACACAATCACATATTCGTCACCTGATACGACTTGGTGGAAGATCAGTGAGGTAAGGATAACCTTGAATATTAATGATACTTTCATAGATAGACGGTTGTAGGAAACTACAAATTGCATTGCCAATCATAAGAGCAATCTAGAATACAGTTAATTATCATACTTATTATTTCTTCCTCAAAAAAAAAGCAGTAAAACCGTACTGAGAAACAATACGGTAGCAAAGGATGAAAACCTCCCTCAAAGTGTGCTGTAATTCTACTAAATTTCTACGCATGTCATTAGGAGGACAAATAGGATGTCGAGATGACCACGCATGGTTTGTACCTCATGTTATCGATGAGAGTTTTCAAAATCGAGGTCTATACATCAAGTTACGATCATCAGTGTTCTACAAGTCATTTTTGCTTACTCACCCAGATTATTTTGGTGTCAATTCACCTACTATACAAGAAAGGCTTGCTTTGCAGGTGGCGACCTTGAACCTAAGAAGACTGATTCAAGCATATGGATCACTGTGGTCCGTTATACCACTGCTCTACGCGTCCATCTTTACATCAACGATTAAAAAATTACTCGAGATAATTAGGCTTTTTCTCATATTTTTAAAACAACTGTGTTCATTATACAGTAGTTTTTGTATGTCCGCGTAGCACAGTAGTGGAAGTGCCAAAATGATACACAGGTCCGAATCAGTTCGCGACCGCCCTTCAGGCATATCAAGCTCGCTATCCTTCTGGGATTGGCAAATCGGTCCAGAGAAATTTGAGTAAGATTAGCAGCACTGACTAGGTAAGGTATGCGTAAGTATTAAGATAGAAGGTATTACCAAGACCGGTAGTAGAGCACAAAGTTGTCCAGTTGTTTCACATACAATAACAGCAATAGATAAAGAATGTGTAACAGCACCAGTATATGCAGCAGCACCTTAAGCATGAGGTCAATAGATCAATAACTTATCTGTTGAGTTTCGCAAAATTTGCATACATTTCCGAAAAAAGTATCTAAAGGATATATGGCAATTGTAGATGATCATGAAGGATCAAATCGAAACGACTGGAACTCAACTGAATCAATTACCTAAGCTGCTTCTTATAAAACGTTGCTATCTCCTCCCTTCTACGATAAGGCCTTACATTTAGTTCATTTCTTTAAGGCAGCTATTTTTCTAACTCAATATAAATGAGTGTACAGATAAAATTGATGTCGTAGATTCACTAACCAACAACAGCGTAGAGACCAGGATAAATCTGGGGACCATCACTACCACGAAAACCATCTGGCCACCACATTATTAAAATCTAAAAAGTTGAAAAAAAACGTTTTATTTTACTGAAGTGAAACTCAATTGAGGTATCACATCACTTTGATGAAAATGCTCCTATTATTGGTAAATCCTCAACAAATCAACTAACTAACCTCACCAAAAATTCGTCCACCACATGCACCAATCACAAATGATGGTACAAAAATTCCTGCCGGTATATATAAAGAAACACAGATCGCAACCAAAAAATACTGAAAAAAATATTCTTTCAAATAGTTTGACTTCTGTCAAGCTGCATAATCTAAAAAGATGCCCTAAGCTACAATATGTGAGTCAAAAAACTTGTAAGCTTTAAGGTTGAAGTTGAGGTTTTTCTTGCATACTTGTCACTCTAACGATTTACATTTTAGTAGAAAAAAACAACTCTAATGGAAAAATGAACTCACATAAACTATTAGATAACAAAAAAGTGTTAGCAATGGATGAAATTCGCCCGTACCATCACCAGTCCAATGAGCGATCATTTCAGGTGAACAGCCTTGTCGACTCACATTCATTAGTGAAAAAGTGCAATTGGCCAGAAAATCGGCCAATGTTTCACGAAAAGTGTACTGAACAGAAATAAAATCGATCTACTTAAAAATATAATTCTGTGAAGAAAACTCTTTGAACAAGCACGTTATGTGGCATTGTCAAACAAAAATCGCAACGAGTTACTCATTATGGTGAGGAAAATGCCGAGGAATAGGAGCGTTTTTCATGTTATTCAGCTTAGCATCATCACCGCACGAATAAGAACTTGGAAAGAGAGTATAAAAGAAGATACTGTTCAAGGATTGTGCTATAGAAGACGTGTCAGAGAGACGATGAGGTTCCAATGCAAGAAGAGAATTTGACTCGAAAAAAAATAACTGATTAAGCTTACTTGTCCGGCTATGTATCGTCCAAATCCTTTTGGATACGTTAGGACGCCGACTATTGTTGCCACTAATGTTGTGAATGCTATAGGGCTGAAATATTAGGATTCTTTTCCTCCTAATTATTCTAAAACGATTCAATAAAAAAATGTTTCTTTTTCTTCTGGAGATACAGACAAAGAAGAGATATGGAAATTTTCATAACTAAATTTAATCAACACAAGAAGAAATCGTCACTATAAAGAGAAATGACGGCTGGAATAAGAGTGGCACATGTCTATTCGCCCTCATTTGAGGTGTTGATTGTTTTTGTTGACAGCTTTCGTTCACTACCTTAACCTCTGATTTGTTGAGTAACGTCATTGATATTTGATGAGCTTTAAAAGATAGTGATATTAAGGAAGAGAGGGCTACAAAGCTAGACACTTTTTTATCTATACGAATGTGAATGTTAAAACTCCGTTGAATGACATCATCTACAATCGTAAGTTACTACTGCACAGTTATGGCGCAAGATGGTATCTTTATGTACGACTCCAGCTCTTATGAAAACGATGTGCAACATATGTAGGACACCATCATCTGTAAAAATGGTGTGCACCTAAAGATGTACTTCTCTAGTACAACCTTGGTAGTATTCTGTTTTTTTATATAAGATAATAAGCTAAGATAAGCCCTGGCGGTGATCAGTCACTGTTGCAGGATGCGCCTACGTAGTCGTGCTGAGCACGTCGTTTCATGGAGGTGATTGAATATGAGCCTGGTCGTGTGTAGATTGAATTCAATGAATCACTCTTTACCAGGCTTATATTGCTGAGCTTTCCTTGATTTTTCTGGTATCAATTTACCGTCACCCTATGAATGGCGAATAGGCCTGAAGGGGTCCAGAAACCTGCGAGCACTTATTTGGTCTGCGTGTAGCTATAGCACCACCACCACTAAACTACGCATCCCCTCCATTTATAGAGGTCTATTTAATTCATTGATCAACAGTACTACCAGACTTTGGAGTTGCTTAATATTGAGGCCTGCTAGCAGAACATGTCATTTATCACCACGATCCAAATAGTACGCTATTCATCCTATTCAGTTTAGATACTGTACCTCTCCTTGTACCCTCCGTCGTAATGCTAAAGCAAAAAAAAAATAAACTCCATGTTATATAATAAAAGTATTTTATGAGCTACTATGATTCAACAGAAGTATTTTAGTAAAGCAATGTATCACAGTGACCTAATGTTAGTCAAATGAGAAAAATCATTATTATAAGGTTATAATTGGATTATTTAATGGACTATTAAATGAGGCTAATTGGATTATTTAATGGACTATTAAATTCTCCTTAATAGAAAAGATCAAAAAAATCTTTGAGACGATAAAGATCAAAATAGATTTCTTCGATAACAATTCATATTATAGGCGAAGGTGAGGTGCATGTTGTCTTCATACAACAGGCCCAACTGAGGAATATAGTAATAGCGAGGTTATCAACAATGATTTTTGGGACTCTTAGACCTTTAGGATGGGTGGTATGTTGGTTCGGGTTTGATGACCATATGGTTTATCTCAATCCTCAAACTTTCAAGGTGTAATGACCGAATATTAGGATAAACCGACCGGCCCGAACCAATATAGTTGGTCCCACTTTCTTCTTTACATATCTTAGTAAAACTTCTTGTAGTTTATACCCCTCAGTAGAACTTCTTGTACTGATCATTGATTAATTGTATATTCGGTTTGCATCAGAGTTTTTTAGAGGTAGTGGAGATCAAGAAGAAAGTAAATAGATGATAGTAAAATTTCAATCGATATAATGAGTTCTTATTTATGATGTTTTCTTTTTGAAGCATCTCAAAAATGACGTTTCAAAGAAGTATTCAAAAAAGATAAACTTATTTAGATAATTTAATAGAGTAATTTTATCTTACCTGTTACCAAAAACTGCTCGAAAAGCTCTATTGCGTTTTTTCAACAAAGCAACGCGACGATGTAACCAAATAAAACTGGCACCAACTAAACCGCAACAAATCCTGTAAGTAGAGGATCATTGTGATTATGCGAGGTCAAAACAACTCAGTAAGGAAACAATCATGAGGAAAATACAAGTAAACTAACCCTAATAGTGCAAAAAGTGGTACTTCTTCCATAAGAAATACTTCATTCGGAAAATTTGTTTGATAATATGCTGTGATGGTACCAGCTGAAAAGCAATGAGATGCACAATAAGAATGTTTGTTTTCCTCGAGCAAGTGAGCTTGAAGAAACAACACCATTCGCCTTAGAACTCACCAATATGTTGAGGTACGATTGCAGCGATAGCAAAACGAAAAATTAATGCTGCACATGTGGTGGCAAAAAATGAACGCCAATAGTTTTTCACTGCGAAATACTTTGAAGTCGACTCGATACCGTAAAGAACAGCTGAATGTATTGTTCTTATAAGAAGCTTATTTATTTTCTTGTAAAAAAAACGTTTTAAAATAAAGGAAGAAACAAGTATTCAGAATGACTGTTATATTAGCATATTACCTGATATCTAAACTCTACTACTTAACTAAATCTAATTGAAATGAAAGATTGATTGAGGTATTGTAAGGACTGAGTACTCGGGTATCACGCTCAACGACATTATCGTGACGTCGCCCATTGGTTCACTTAAGGTGAGGCGTATTTTCATAAAATATTCAAAATCAGCTGATATTGTTATCATAATTGAGGCGTATTCAACAAATCATAACAGTGTTCGATTCCACTGATATAGAAAAGTGATCAGTTACCCCCCCCCCCCCCAATAATGGTACAAAGATATTTGCACTCTTAAGAGTTCCAATTACCTCCTGCTGGTGAGGAAAATGTGCATGCAATACCAACTGCACAACCGCTGCTAAGCATTTCCATTTGTCGACCTTCATTTGAGAAAAACGCGTTATATTGACATGCTGATGTTGCTTTATTCAGAAGCGATGCAACAATCGCACCCATATGCACGAATGGTCCCTGAATTAGACAACGAAGAGTTACTGAGGAAATTAAACTCAAGATAAATTTAAGCATAAACAAAAGCAATAGAAAGCGCTATTTGTGACAATGGTATTCTAGTATTCCCCTTCAGTAGATCATCTAAAGAATATCTACTAGGACACGTCAGCTACGACTTGTCAAATTACTACGCTGTTTATGAATTAGAGTACAATTGAGGTAGTGATACACTTAATTATTATAGAAAATAAGTTCAAAAGATTCTATTTTTATCACATGGCATAAGATCAAAAGAAACGTTTATGAATAATTGACGAAAAGTTACTTTGATGACTGATTTTCGGAAGAGATGTTCATCAGCTTTACGAAAGCTAGTAAGCTAATAAGTTCAACGAATGTTTCCGTAATCAATTTTAATTAACCTCTTTTCCAAGAGGCATTCCAGATCCAAGCGCTAGAGTTAGTCCAATGATCTTTGCTGTCAGCGTTTTCAGTGTCAGATAGTTCCGTAGAACAAATCCGTGCATAATTACCTTCACTTCAGGAATACCCGATCCTAAAATTGAACACATCAATACCAACTTTTTCGACAAAAATCAAGTATTTCAATATCTTAGACTATGGTAAGCGACCGGTATCATTTTGAGAATAACTTCATCCGTATTAGCTGGATTCTCATTGATCACGAACAAATCCGAGCGAGTGAAAGTACTCATTAACCTACATCAAGTCAGTGCTGCTTATCTTATCAAGATTGCTCTTTTACCAATCTAACAACGCCTGAGGGTCGACGGGTTTGGTAGGCGTTGGAGCGGCCGCGAACCTGATTCAGGATTGCATGTCAGTGTGGCATATCCTGCACTATGCCATGTATGATTTCCTTCTTATATAGATAGAGTATCCCTTTTCTTATAGTTACTTACCATTTTTTTCTTCCTCTGTTACCTCATTTCACCAATACTTTTAGCTACCTTGTTCTTCTCTTTTGAAGAAAATACCAAAAGAAGAATAAGGCAACCAAAAGTGATATAGGTGAAATAAAACGGAGAAAAATTCAAAATATGTGACTTTTTTCAAGGCTAGAAAAATTTCTTGCCTCAAGTCTTACAGTGCGATCAATGTGAAAATATTTTGGATGACATAAATTTTTTTTTGAGTTCATAAAATTTTTGCCGTGAGAAAAAAGCACGGAACCGAAACCAGTCCTAATGATGGAGATGTTTTTGAAATCAAATTTGAGTTATGGACGAAGATTTATTGCTGGTTACCGATTGTATCATCGATTGAAAATTTATCACCGTCTACAGTAATCCTTTTTAATTGCGGAACAATATAGACTGTAGGAGTAAGAGGTGACAACTGCGAAGAGGTACATGACAGATTACGGTACACCTTTGCTTGCTCATAAATTCATTTTTTTACTTAACAAAAAAATAAAATACATAGCTACGAAGCTTGATGTATGCTTATTATACATGTGAACATTCTATTTAGAAGAAAAACCTCGCATGACGAAAGTGTAGTAAGAGAGATAGCTGTAAAAGCTCTAGACTCAAGCAACAACAACCTCTTCTACCAGGAGCCTCATGAAGTATAAAACAATCGGTGTTGGTCAAAATCAATGACTATAAAATCTATTGTGTTTTAGGGTCGTTTCGCTTATCTGCTTTAGGAATATTTCATGTCTAAATCAGATCGACTTAAGTAGCTTATATCTAATCTCTTATTCCTGATCGGATTAAAGGTTAATTGTTGTATAACTCCTTAACTCATCTAGATCTTATAAGCTTCAAGTGTTTGCTCAATTCTTAAAACGAAAGAAAGAAATGCTCAAGAAACACCTTACCAACAGCTTGTTTGCCAAGGGCATGACAAACTAACGAAGCGATCGTTACGAGTACGGTAACGGATAAAACCCATGTGGCAAATCCAGCATAAACATGATGAACACTAGCCTGTACGTAGATGTAACGACGAACTAAAATCGAACCTCATTACTCAAGAGAAAATATCCTCAAATCTCTGTGAGGAACAATTTTGTAAGTCTTTTATCTATATAAACAACTATATTGTATCTTTAAGCTTCTTAACGTAAGCTTTTTAACGGCTTCAAGCCATCTAGCGAGACGCTCCGTAGATGACATTCATGTTTGAGACGTCACCACCAATTTCTTAGTGAATTTCGTTGCAGAAAAAAACTGTCCTTGAACGTTATCATTTATACGACGTTAGAAAAAAAACAGCTAAGTGGTAATGACCTTAAGTGCTTTTAGGAATGAAAAATTGACAATCAATCTAAAAAATAATGACAGTTTTCAAAAATAGGACTATTCTCATGTGAGAAGTTGATTTTCTATCCAGCAGAGAGTAAATTCTGCTATTGAAAGCTAAAATTACCCTCAAGAAGATCCTCATATTCAGATATTAGTTTTTTTTCAAGAAAATATTACCAAAAAAAAACTATAACATCTCTTAAAACTAACAATGGACTTATTAAAACGTTTAAAATAGACGATATATCTTTGCTACGTTGTAGGTAACTTCTAGTATACTAAATGAGTTCAAATCAGGCAAAATTTGAGGAGTTTTGAGTTTTTTACAGTAAAAGTTCTTAATAACAATCTTAAAATGAATACAAATATAATTAAATCAATTGCCATTAATGTAACTAAGCTTTTGTTAGAATCTTCTTTGTTTCATCATGAGAGCAAAAGTATAAAATGAAGTGAGAGAGAAAACATTCAATACATACTTTTGAGTTTTTCTGAGTTCATTTTTCCTCATGATTACTAATGAGATAGGGTAGCTTTGATGTTGATCAATTCCTTGTAGCGGAATACGCTTACTCATTCGTGTTCAACGTCGAGGTAGTTAGATGCAAGCCTCATCTACACAGTGACTTCAGTCAACCACTCTTCACCAATTCAGAGCTAGTCGTCTTACTAAGAGTTCTCTGATATGAGTTCTCCGGAGGGATAGCGCGCTTGGTAAACCGGCTGCAAACCGTTTTGAGCGCCTGTATGCCTTCCTCACTGCGCCTCTGCATCCCCCAAACAAATCACTAATAAAGAAAAATAATAAAGTATTACTGTACTTACAATGTAGAATGTATTCAATAGCGACATCGGTTGATATTGACAAAATAGCTGTGATGATTCCAAGCATAGCTGATAAAAACCAATCCTCCACAAAAAAATGCACCACATTTCGATACTGTCCTGAAAATGTATTGATTGATAGATATTGAGTGATCATTTCGTTGAAACTTATACCTCCATTCTATTGTTTGGTATTTTTCAATTTCTATTTGTCATCAGAATTTTATAATGTCACCTTAACGTTTTTAAAACAGCAGAAACAAAAAAGGTATAAAAGAAACAGTGAAGGATTTTATGTAGTTTAATTTAGTGACATATAAAATATAATAGTACTATTAATTAAGTTGCCATGAGCGATTTTAAGCAAATCAATAATCCATTTCCTACTATGTGACACCGTTGCCAGTTCGCCTACTACCGAGGAATGTGAGTTTACTAAATGGCAACAAAAAGAAAAACATAATCATTATGAGGGATATGAGGAAGTAGTTTAGCAGCTCACAGAGAAAGTATTTTCGGCAGGATGAAAAACTATTAAGAAAAACAGTGATCAGAACATAAAAGGTGATCTACAAACTGTTATCGTCTTGGGTGGTCTACTCTATGACATACCGATCAGATTCATGTATAATTTTCAATGCTGGAACAAAAACATCAGAAAATATTATAAGTTTAGTGGACGGGTGGTCATAAACAATTGCCTCAAGGCTAACAATATATTTATGGCGATGCGGTATTATTCGACCTAATCAGAAGAAAAACAAAAAAAGCAGAAAAACGAATTTACATTTCTCCACAGTTCAATCCTGAACGTCGTGAAATTGAACCAAATACTTTTCTGCTCTCACCTCTCACTAACACCATTGAACCACTTGGTTATCATTAGTTATCACCTTTGCATCGTACTGCTTATGATGATCACATATCTCTTGCATTTATTTTAACTCATAAATTTTACAACCTCCTTACTTTAATGCTTCTGATTCAATAAAATACATCCATAGTAAGGTATTTTTGCTTTAATGAAACTTTCTGCAGTACCGTATACCTTCGACGGTAGATTTTACAATGAGTAAAGTTGGTAGTTTTTCGTAAAAATTTGAGGGAGAGCGACAGATTTCCAATTAGGACGATGTCTTTTTCTCATCCACTTTGTTAAATATCAATAAAATATAACGACATAACAACATAGAAATGTTGCAGATTCATACATTTTTTCCAGATGACGTCACTCTAATGTCACAGATGACATCATATGATTACAAAAGACATACTGTAACAATTGACAATACACATCGATCATCAATTGTCATATCTCAAACTGATTCTGCTGATCTTTTTGTATCACATTCCTCAAATTTTAACTAACGTGTCACAATTCCAGCTCTGTCTATGTTCCAGTCGTTCAATACTATATGACTTACTGCCGTTTTTTTTTTTGGTTCGACGTTATGAATTCTTGAGATAAAAAAGTATCATTAATGTCATTTCATCAAACTCTTACGTTCTGCAAACTGTTGCATGGTTTCCTTGCGATGGAGGGGTTTTTCGTCATCCCAATCCGTTTCGTCTCCATCGTTTAAATGATGATTGTCATCAAAATTATCATCTACTCGATCATGATCACTCCGTAATAGGGCACTCTCTTCTGTTGAGCTCTCTTGAAGCCTAAATAATCGGATTGAATTGGTTTCGATTCGCTAACTCAGATTATCATGAATAAAGTATATTCTTGAAGCAAAATAAAAATAACAAAGATTCACTCGAAAAAGTTCGATTTGAGGTATATTTAAGTACTTTTCACCGAATTGTGTCAAAAGTGCTCCACGGCTAATTCCATTGCATGCGCTAATAAAAAACAATATTGTAGTTTGATTGTATATATTTTGCGAAGACTCATCTAAGCCTACGTAACCAAGTAATATCCCTGGTGATTCTGTGTAAATCGCAAAAATGAAAGCCTCACACTGAACTAGAACCCGCATCCACAATTTTTGGCTTGGTGTGCTACTGACTACACTGCCAAGGTTCCCGATTTGTGATCACTCAATGCTTCACTTATCATTTCTATGTTGAGATATCTGAGTACCATTTGCCTGATGACAGGATCAATCCGGTTAGCCGATATCCGCATTACATTCAGTTAAGCTGATAATTACAAAGTAACTCGATCTATAGCCTCTCATAGTCGTCCTCATTTATTTCCTACAAAGCAATAATGGTTCAATTCTTGTTGTATCCTTAAGGGTGTTGAGTGAAAAACAAAAGTTAATTTGAGTTCCGCCTGAGGATTTGTGATTCACTCAGCATCATTAGAAAGCTAGTAAACCTATTCTAACCTAGAAGTAAACTTTTACTGAGTAGCTTCCATATATTTCTTATTAGTGAATTAAAGATTTTGAAAAATGTCTTTTGAGGTAGCATTTTGCTGTCAGGTTCAAAAAAAAGATCCATGCATTGATGACAAAAGCAAACGGTCACTTGAATGAAACAAAATAAGTCTTGTTGTTGATCAATAATTCTGAAGGTGTCCTGTGAGATATCAAAGACGTGACTGACTGAAAGCTTGATTTATGCAACGACTTGAATTATCCACGCTCTACCGAGTCAAAGCTGTTTATCTTATTCAGATGTCACTCTTATCAAACCAACCTTAAAGGCTGATCACATTTTGAGGGTCTACCAAGCACGACATCACTCCGACGTCAATGAAATCGGTTTGGAAAGATACTCGACACTGACTTCGTGAAAATCGCATGAGTCAAATGATTGTGCAGGCTTAATAGCACTCAGTAACATCTACTACTACACAAGAACGAATATTGCGTTTCACATTCTAGAGATCATCTGAGTATAGCTTACCTCATCTTATTGGTAATCTTTGTAGATCAAAAAAATCAATACATAGTAATATGGTTGACTATGATAGCATAAGACAATTTTTATTACAAAATGCATAGAAATATGCCCCATAAACGGATATTCATAATTTGGTATAAGAAAACGCCAATGTTTTTCAATCTGTTAATCGTCCTCAAAAAATGAATTGAGGTGAATATCTGATACACCTCTTTTTCTGTATTCATTAAATTTTACTATTACTATTAACTGATATGTGTTTCTACGTCAGAAGAGCTTTATACAATATAAAAACACTTATTGAAATTCAAATTACACGAAATTATCTAACGAAGGTAGCTAAAAATCTTCATAAACTCACTGGGAAGAAAAAAAATATAGAGGACCATCCTATGGAAATGAATGGTGACGTGATTTTAGCTGTACGATGTGGTTCGGGTTGATTTTAACTTTGTGTTTTGAGTAAAGCTAGAGGGCTTATAAATTAGTGATGAGAATGATGAGTACAGTTAAGAGATGACAAGCTATCAACCTCGCGTTGATCAAACTATGCGTAATGCGCCACGTATTCTCCTCATCGGTATAAAGGTGAGAGTTAATTGAATGCAGCTTTGTTACTGAATAATGAATTAATCTAAGCTATATTTACAAGTTAGTGCTTTGTTGCCTTTACAGATCATTTTGGTAGTGTTTTATCAACTTCGAAGCGAAAGCAAAGTTGGTTGGTTTGGTGATAGATGAGAACCTGCCGTTGCGTAACAGCTAATCATCTCCAACCACTGCGCTATATACCCCCAAATGCGTCTAATATGTATAATGCTCAATGTTACTAACATTAATAAAACAATGTTGAGGGAGAACAGAACGTCCACTGGCTTCAGCTCGAATCTGTTGATGATCAACGCACGTCTAGATGCTCCAAGTGAATTACAGTACTGAATATTATTGTTACAAGTAATAACTATGGCCGTACTTACAATTTTGGTCAAAAATATTACTCAAAACCTTAGGATTGATTAAAGTTTTTGTGAAGCGACCGATGCGTATCCGATTTCATTCAGGACTGCTCCATTCATTGAATGGAACGTATGATTTGACCTGGGCGTGGAATTGAACTATATACCAATTTTGCTCGAAAGTGCGTCACATTCTATCTACCAATGAGCTACGTGAGACCTCACATTGAGATGATACCCAGTATTGTTTGTGATATCGATATACTAAAAGTGTAAAAAATCAATACATTATCAAAATAAAAGCAATAATTACAATATTGTTATCATGAGTAGGAATAATTAAAACTAGTGACGTCATTTCAACAATGTTTTAGCATTATTAGTTCAATATTACTACTAATTTTTTATTACTTTATTTTTACTACTAACTTAACTAGTAATACTACAGTATACGATTCGATGCAGATTCGCAAATGATTAGCTGTAGTTCAAAAAATTAACCTTGTCTCCGTTAAGAGGAGGAAAAAAATTCTATGGACATCGGAAAAAAAAAACCAGTTTTGATATGTGCACGAGAAACGATCAATGTACGTTCGTCATTAGATTTAACATGTATTCAAAAAAAAAATGAGAAGAAAACAAAAAAATATACGTCCTACAGTAAACGGTATTGGTGTTTTTTGATCTCCTTGGTAGTCTGTAGGTATTTCTTAATAACATTATGAATAAAGCTTCGAAAATAGGAAAAAAAACAAATTGGATATGTTGAAATGAATAGTGGTGAGTCACGTAGAAGAGGTAGAATTTGAATAGGGTGGACAGTAAACGATTTGAAGGAGGAAACTGAACGTTCTTTTCCTATTTTTGTTCTTCCCTCAAGACTAGTGCTTTAAACTTAACAAAGCATACATATGTAAATAGCTTAAAATGGCTTGAATTAATCGATTACCGATTATGTAGATGAGGAAGGAAATCACTCACCATCTAACCATAACGTGTGACTGGCAAATAGACTAAAAAAAAATTAGATGATATGACGAGCGGAAGATTGAAGTCGCGAACAAGCGGAAATGCGGATGGACAGAAAGAATAAACGCAATAACCTGCATAACGAGTAAATTGATGATTGATGATGAATAGTCTCTGAATATGAAATTTCTTCTAAAGATTTCTTCTCGTCATCAACGTATTCCAGATGAAATAGCTAGAAATGATGGTCCACAGTACGCCTACGCACATATTCACGACCGTAACGCATACTGATTATTTGAGGATGAAAGCATATGACCCTCAAAGAATCTATATCACACCATTTCTATTTGCCTCATAACAACGTTTCTATTATTTTAAGAATACCGTTAAGTTTCTATGAATAAGTGAACGACTAATAAAGAACTACGGTATCCTAATGAATTGCTTCATTCATTATGTTATATTTTATAGGAGAATAACAATATGTGACATGACGATGTTCTTCTCCGCATATGGTCTTAGTCTTGATCTTGAGTGAAGCAATTGATTGATTCATTGTAACTTTCAATTTTTACAAATACACTGAACAAAATTAGTTTTATAGAATGGAATTTTGTCAATTAAAAGCAAAACTGTGGTGTTTTGGTGCGTGTTCGACTCCCGACTGAGGTTCCGAGTTTTGCGGCTAACTCAGCATAATTAAAGATAGTATATTACCATTACAGTGTTTAGTGTTTAGTTGAGTTTAAGGTCGTGAATATGTTAGAGCGGTATTGTTCAGAGAACAACTACGGTAGCTGATCATTTGACTCTCTGAGGTAACGTGAAACTAGAAAAGAAGACATCAATATTAAACTATTTCAAAGCTGATCTGATCGACATTTAAGCGATATGGATTCGATAGAACGAACTGGTAGAGTGTAGCTGAACCGGAAACAGCTAGACGAACAACATCGCCGTCGGAAGTCACATCCGGTTTAAAGGTCGACTTTTCTTTTTTTTTTTGTTTCTCAATAGACAGATCGTCAATAGTTATTAGAAAAAAGAAAATATAATGCTATAATAAAAGTTTTTGGTTTTGAGAATGTCATACTGTACGGCCATTGATTTTGTGAGATCAAAAAATTTTAATTTCAATCTAAATCAATGCAAAGTGTGGTTATTGATTATATACGTAATATGGTTATTGAATATATAACTATACAAAAGATAAAAGTGAGGGTTAACGATGCTATTCATATTTCGTGGAACTCGTAACTCGAAAGTGCAAATTACCTCAATAATTTGAATAAAACAGTAGCGTGAGTTGAAAATTTTTCGTATAATGTCATATATTTTTAAGAAAATTGTAAAACAATGAACAATACGGACCAATTAAAATATAAGAAACACGGTAGAGTCAAAATGATGAGGGAGTAATGATGGATGAATCGTATAAACCATTACAGCATGAATGAAGTGAATATGATCGACATTATGAGACATTAACCATAAATCTAATCGATAAGAAATCTTATAAGATCTTCATTTGCATACTTCAATTACTGAGGTAGAAAAACTCTAAACTATTCAGTTTATTGCTCAATAGAAGAGCAAGCGCTATGATAATGATCTTTTCCTCGATACCTTAAAGTGATAACGACCTGCAAACGAAAATTATACGGCCAAAATAGGTACAATACCTTACGGTGATAACAACATGCTGAGCATGATCTGACCTTATGAAGTGAAATGAGGACCATTTATTCAAATCGAGCGAATTTATCATAGTAGGAAGGAGAGTGTAAAGCTTAATATCAATGAATTGAGCAGATGAATAGAACTCACCGAGCAGTCGTTCCATTAGTGGAAATGGTTAGATTAGTGTCGTCGTCGTTGTTGCTGTTGTTGTTGTTATTGTTATTGTTGTTGTTGTTGTTCATCGCCATCAACGTCTTATCGATATGTGGTATTTGTTCGCCTTCGTTCATTATTATTCTACCATTTACCGTTATTGGGGCGGTAGAATTACGCTTTACACTATTTTTCTTTCTTCATCATCATTCGCCATCGACAATCGACACTACGAAACACGACGGAACAGAAACACAACGGTTAAATTTAGAAGGGCATCGAATCGGAAACGTATTTAGAGAAACGAAGACGAGAAAGAGGCACGAAAAAAACTCCCCCTTCCTCCCCGCGTGTGGGAATGTTGAAGTGCAAATTTATCGTTATACTAAAGAAAAAGAAACATAAAAAAACGTTTCTACCATCATATTCAATTCGATAATAATCGTTTTTTAACGATTGCAATCATTAATCGTATGAATGAAAATGAGTATAATGATGAGGTAAAAAGAGGAAAATGAACTAAAATCACTGGAACGTTACAAAAAAATCGATAAATAAGGAAACTGTATGAGAATACATTGTGAAATACACACATAACTACTTAGCCGCACCCATTTATTCGATACATATCGATCGATCACACAATAATTCTCATCTGCATTATCAAATCAATAGCAAAAACAGTAAAATAGAACAAATATTTCGTTTAAAATGATAAATATTTTGATCGGCTATTATTTTTCACCTATACGAAAATTTTTTAAACCAATTTTAGAGAAAATTTGACTCAATATATTTTTTTTCCGGCTATTTTTTCACCTCTCTTCATTTATTGTAGTTAATTTTCGTTGTGGTTAATGAACCTGACAATTAGTGATCTTTAACCTTTTAAAAGTCTTCCAAGATATCGAAAAATATTAGATAGGTCATTTTTTTGTTAGAGGTTTTTTATTTGTAACTCTTTGATTTTTCCCTCATAAGTTACTACAGGCAAAATAAACTGATTGATAAGCAAGTACATCAGAGGGAAGTGAATAATCCAATTAGTTGCTCAGTGATGTTTTTTGACGGCAAAATTCATTAGAGCATTTGTTTTTTTTTATAGTTGTTGTTTACTTGCTGTTCAGAAAATATTTGTTTATCATCAGATAGAATATAGTATTACGTCAATAAGTATTGAAGACGTTTGCCTATGTTGTTTACCTTCTCATCATTTTGATCTGCTGTAAATAATTATAAATGATGTCCGCAAAATATCGTAAGTGATATTCGAACGAAAAAATTATATAACTAATAAAAATAATAACTGAATAAAATAACTCGAGTAGAACCGTTCAGTACAAATAAACAAAGAAAAAATCGATTGCTCCAAAGATTTCAATACTTAATTGTCTAATCGATTAGTTTATAAAAGAATGAATGCATCTCCATGAAAAACAAAAACATAAACAATCAATTTTTCGTCAGTTGATGATCGGATGTTATGATCTGTTACGTATCGATCGATACAGAT
The DNA here is from genome assembly GCA_000816705.1 of Dictyocaulus viviparus. Taxonomy (NCBI): domain Eukaryota; kingdom Metazoa; phylum Nematoda; class Chromadorea; order Rhabditida; family Metastrongylidae; genus Dictyocaulus; species Dictyocaulus viviparus. The sequence goes on from KN716184.1 coordinate 155,317, forward strand.
TGAAAGCGTTATGTTTACTTCTACTACTATCGATAAGTTCATCACCATCACCGTCACCACCACCATCACCGTCACCGTCACCACCAACCAACATCACCCACTTCCGACTGTCCATTTTGACAACGTCAACATTAATTATATTGTCGATTTCGATTAATAATGACATAACATGAAGTTGTTCTACAGTATTAACAAAAGTAGTTAACGATAATGTCGTTCTGTGTATTTTATTATCATTTTATAATATAAAATTATCATTATTGATTTGTTAACGACTCAATATTCGCCTAATCTTATTGATGTTATAGCAAAATCAATATCACATGAAACAAAAATATCGATCCGGTGGCACTATCGATTAGATGATTGATCAAATCCCAGACTCAGACAGTCTTGCATATTATTGTAGAATTGATTGATATTCGTGATCTACCACATATAATGATACAGGCTTCTACAGAATTCAAACGTTAGCTGTAAGGTTGATATAAATTCTTACCTCTATGAACTCAAGTATGCTTACAAGTATTTGCAGAAATCTCACTTTATGGTAATTTCTCATTTGAGGACAAAATTTTTGAAGTTTAGAGCTTTTTGATCCCTCATCGAGAGTTAAATTTTCAATAGTTTCTTCTATTACTATACAAATCCACATTATTCATTCGTTTTGAATTTTTATGAAAATGATCTACGTTACACAGTTATTATATGTTTCTTGATGAAATTGCAGAAAAATGAAGTCGAGTGTACATTGAAGCAATAGGTCATCTAGCCTCATTTTCCTCTTCATGATGCAAAAAACATGTGAGGTTTCTTGTTGTACGAATAGCTAACTGTTCAAACTTCGTAAACATTTTCGTTTCGTAGATTTTTCTCTTAGTTGTTGAACGAACTTTTTATTAACGACCATTAGTTTTATTCAGACGTTTTTTCTACGGTTATTTTTACGTGAGTTATTATCTCTTAACAAAAAATCATTTGTTTTTGAGTTCTACGACCTCATGTAGGTTATCGCACCGAACTTCATCGTACACTTCAACGATGACAGAGCTTAAAACCACAGTTTCATCTCCTTTCAAATGACTTGTAAAAAATATTTTAACTGTATTGAGTCAATGGATGAATCGGCAGCACAAAAGACCATTCGTGTGCTGGTTCCCTCATAAGGTATGCAGATTCTGTGTCTGTGACTAACTCATCTGTGTAGATTTATTCCATCTGATACTTGTACTGTTTGCATTTTACTCATCCTTCTAATCATTTATATTTTGTTCTGATGAGTGAAAAAGCTGAGTAGAGGAGGTAGGAAACGACCTCATTACTATCACTGAAGTATTTTTTTGCTATGCATTCACTGTAGTAACAAGAATTATGGCAGGAGAAATGTAATAGTATTAATATATTCTTTTTTATTCCATCATATTGAGTACATACTTTATTGAAGTGAGTTACAAAAAATCTTCTCTTAACTCATTTTTTATTTTGCATTAATGTTTGAAAGTGATAAGTGAGAGCACTATCTGTCAGTAGATAATTATAAGATTTTTATTGATTACAGATAAAATCGATCAATATTTTTCGTATCGCTCCGATTGTTAGTCGTTTCTTTTCTTCAACACCAAGTAAATATCGATCGATATGACGAATTTTATGATTTATTAACTTTAATGGTTTCTTTACACTAAAAATTCTAATAATTCTTCCTATTAAAAATAACTTGCAATACAACATTCCTTCTAAAATGGATCGATTAACAAAAAAAAATATTTATACGTCTGCAATCAAACTCATATATGAGTAAACAGCTGAAAATGAGGCTATAGTGAGGATTTTTACCAGTGAAAATCGTTCTACACAAAAATATATCATATATTACAAATATATATTATATATCAAAGTTGTATTATTAAGATTTTAAAAGCTTTGAGGATTGAGTTGTCCATTAACCTCAGCTTTTCCAAGAAAGATTTTCATCAATGAAAATCTCATTGCAGATTAGTATTATAGAGTTAAATAGTATTATGAAGATTTTAAAGCTTTGAGGATTGAGTTTTACATTAACCTCAGCTTTTACTAGAAAGAATTCTTGCAAAGGAAATCTCATTGGAGATTAATATTGTATAGTTGAATAGTATTTATACTATCTAAAAGCTTTGAGGATCGGCTATTCATTAACCTCAGTATTTCTTAGAAATATTTTTATCAATGAAACACTCATTACGTATTTGTATTATACAGTTGAATAGTATTATTAAGATTTCTAAGCTTTGAGGATTGACTGTTCATTAAACTCACCATTTCCTATAATTTAACTGATTTTGTTTTTATCATATTAAATACAATAAGAGCTTATAATAATTACTTAACAAAGATTGAAGTTTTTACGGATTAGCTTCGTCTTCAGAATCGTATAAACATGGTAATCCACCATCTTATTAATGAATGAAAGCAACTATTCAAATTAACATAGAGGATTAAGCATTGCTTTTTCATCTGAGAGCTATCGATTAAATAAAACAATGGAATCTTCATCAGCTGATCTGATATCGATCGGAACAGTCATGGTCTGAATATGAATTGATTGGTTCAAACTACCGTAATATTATGATATAATATCAATAATAATACTGGCAGATCCTCTATTTATATGTTTTTCAAAATGTTCATCTTTTTTATAATCTTCTATGATTATTTTAACTATTGCATTTGTAATCATAAATAATAAAGTTTACGCATGATAGAATCATTACCGTAATCTGACTAATCGTTTCAGGACCCAATGTTCTATTGAAATCAAACAATAGATTCTATATTATTCTTAAATTTCATAGATAGCAATCAGGTATTATTTTTCTCCTAAGTTATACAAATGCATAAAAGCATATGTTGTTGTTGTTATTATTATTATTATAATTGTTGT
>KN716184.1:175556-191049 GCA_000816705.1 Dictyocaulus viviparus
GTAGGCCTGGGGGGTGGCCACGAACTGAATCGACCGGCGTGTCACTGCGACACCTCCACCACTGAGCCACTGCGCTCCCTCTGCAAATTACCTGAGGATAATTTTGCTATACATTCTTTCATTAAACATTTGCGTTGATAATTTCATATACAACAAGATAATTTTTCTTACAAACGATACTTTTGTTGTCAAGGTATGTTTACTTGTTTACAGATATAAACAAATAAACATAAAATCTTACGGATTTGAACGAAATTTGAGTTCATACACCATCTTGAGGCACGGTTTTCTAATAACATTCCGATTAAGACGTCTTTTTAACTCTTTCGAGGTTTCGAAGAAAAAATGTCGACCTTTAAAGCTCAGAAGACCTATTGTGATAACATATCATTCTTGCTAGTTTGTTTTTAACAATGTTATAAAAATAGACACTCCTTTAAGCTTCTACCATAAAAATTGAGTCAAAAGAGTGAAAACATAAAAACCTACATAAAGAGTGAAAATTTTCACTTGTTTACTAATTGAAATTGGTTTGTTTTTGTTTTTTTGTTTTTGGTAATAATGGTAAACATGATAAATTAGTGTTAATTTCAACGTCACAAATCGATTATCGATTGGAGCAGAAAATTTTAAATTAAGTACTGCCTATTTTTTTTTTGTAAATGTTTGCCTTCTATGAATTTGTTTCGTTGAAAGAAATAAGTTTATTCAATAATATAATTTATACAAAACAATGAATTAAACTAAATAACTTAATTACTCACTTATTACGGTAGGTAGCGAAGTAATCAATATGTATAAAAAACATAAGAACTGTTTATTAATAGGTTGAAATAAACAGATAAACTTTGTAATTATCAACATCCATAAAAAAGTAAGCTGAAGCATTAGGCGGAGTGTATGGAGGGTAGATGGAAGCGCCGCTTCAGAAATCAATCGATATTAATCAATATGCTAGTAAACAATTTTCAAAAAATGAAATAAATAAATATACATAAAAATTAAAATGAAAAATCTACAACAATTTCGAAAAAAAAAACTAGAAAAACGGCAAAATCTTTCCGTTCGTTTTCACTAAATAGATTTACCTTTGAGTATGAATCGATCGATATCTATAATAAACACACTAAACAAAAGAACGTGATAAAATTATTAAATCAACATGAAAAGTAATTGTAATCTGCAGAGCGTTTTTTATAGTCTGCCTTTTTTCTCTCAATTCCATTGACTTATTTGATTATTTTTAAAAAGTTATATAGAAAATAATTAAGTTTTAATACTTTTATGTAATACTCTATGACGTGTCTTTTACTTAGAGAAGGAAAAAATAGCTCAAGCATTTCTTAAGCATTCTAGACTCCTCATCAAGTGAGAACGATAGAATAAAATATAACAAGCTTAGGTGTTGATCAGTCCCGGTTGAGGGATCCACCCTACGCATTCGTGTCCAACGTGATATCATGGAGGTGGTTAAATGCGAGCCTCGTCTATAGTGATTTAAGTTCACCATTCTTCATCAAGTCAGTGCTAGTTATCTTACGCAGATCTCCCCGGTATCAGTTAACTAGCCCCGGAGGGATCACTGGCTTGCTAGGCCTAAGGGGCGGCCGCGAACTGATTTGAGCCTGCGAGCACTGTGGCACCTCCATCACTGTCCCACTTCAACCCTAATTTGCTCCGTATAGAGGAAGAAAACACAACTCAACGGTTACAAGTATACCTATATTTCCCTCACGTCCCATAAAAATTCAAAATTTACAGCTGCATGAAATTAGCTTAAGCGTTAATCAATCCTTGTAGGACGCGTTACGCATTAATTTTTTACAAAAAACTCTTCACTTAAGTGTTTTTTTGCCTTAGAGGATTTAGCGTGAGTCTTGTATATACCACCTGAGGGAGGCCACCCTCTACCACTTCATTGCTTACCTTTCTTAAAAACTTTTTTTGCACTATTCACCTACTCAGCTTAGAGGAATTCATTCAATTTAAAAGTCAAGTAAATGTCATAGCGGAATCCAATCGTGTACCTCACACTGCTATACCTCCAATTGTTGCACTCATCCTCTTATCGCCTATAGCATTGAAATAACATGCGTATTTTTTATGTTTGTAAGCTTCAAAATTTCCTAATCAATAGATCACTAGCTGTTACGTACATTAACTTCTTCTCTAGTAAGTGATTTGCTATAGATTACATTATAATGTTATTTTTTCAACACTTTGTTTTCTACATTTATCAAATATTGCAACTTTATTCTTTATGAGGATTATGAGGTCAATCACTCGTTTTGAGGTCTACCACTTTGAAACTCTGAAAATAAATAACCGAATTAACAATTTTTGCTACAAGCAGAATTTATAAACTAAGCTTTCCTTATGTTTTTTGATCTGCTGAAATTATTGACTGAAAACTGAAGAGGGAAAAATCCAACTAATAACTTTATAAATAGTAAAGTACTATTAAAAGTAATCAGCTTTAAAAAAATCATAACAATAAAATATGCAAAGAATACATTAAAAGGGCAAAAATTTTGATTTACATCTGAATAACTCAATGAAAAATAGGTGATATTTTTTTATTATTCTAATTAGTTTTTTATTAACAACGATATGAACTGACTTTAATGGTAACGCTAATTATAGCTGAGCTAATCAATAAGCTTAAAAGTACAGACGCACCGTTCGAACATGAATTGATTAGAATTTCAGACTGATCGCCTTACCGATTATGCTATGAAGGACTTTGTCCTGAGACTATTCAATGCTACTCGAGCATTTTCTTAGTGTATACGAAAAATTCATAACCCTCAGAACTAACTCACGTCCAAATTCGTTAGATATACAGCCAGATGACCAGTCACAACCAAATGTAGAGGGATAATAAGAAACCTTTTAGTCGCATTCTAAGTTCTCTCAGTTAACAAACCTCACGAAATCTCAGTTAAAAGAGTAACAACAACCACATGAACAAATCGATTTTGCCCATTCAATCATCTGCAGTGAGGAAATTTAAGAGATCAAATTTGCAAGAACAAAGGTGAATGAGTGCATTTATATTGGAAACATTTTAGAAAATAATAGAAAAGGGAAACGATTCAATACGAGAGGTGGAAAAGGGGAAGATGAGTTCATAGTAACCTCACAATATGAAGTTGTTACCTTAGGTTGTGATGAAACAAAATTACGGCCACCGGATCCGATACAATATATTGTGCATTCTTATTTGAGTGATTCATTATCCTATCTCATCTCTTAACGGAGTCCTATTATGTACACCATGCTATCCATGTCGTCAGCATTGACTCAGTGAGTCACTGTATAGATCACATTCACATTCAATCACCTCAAAAATGCTACCTTGAGCAGAAATGCGTTAGCGCATCCCATCACATGGACTGATCAACGCCAAAGCTTATCTTATCTATGGCTATCTAAATCATTATACTAAAATTTACATAGTCTGTAACCGTGTTTGTTTCTTCTTCCTCATCGGACTGCTTCTAGAGCTATAAATTATTGATGAACACTCAGAGCACAACGTTCTTCTTTCGACTCAGAATCAGATCTACTTCGTTTCTGTAGCTTTTCTAAGCCTACAATTTTTTGGATTGTTTCAATTCAAAGTCAAGGAACTTAGGGTATTCAAATTCGCTGTGGGTAGGTTAGGGAGGAACTCAAACCACCGTCTGCACAATATTGCAGCAGCTTCTACCACTACATTAACGGCTACAGCTCCTAATTCATTTACAAAGTAATGTAACTAGTTGATCTATTGATTGAGTCAGTGACGAATAGATCACTTTAGAATAAAAAAAGCATTGGCATAACAATTGATTTACTTTATCATTTACTATTGAATTATCGATTAATTTGAATATATGTAAAATAAATAGTATTGATTCAGCTTCATTACTTCTTCTATAGCAAATCAATAAGCTTTCCTTATACTTGAAAATTTTTGAAAGCATTAGCAGTTTGCCTATGAGGTGCTTGACTCTACTCTACTTAATTATTAGCTTAACGATGAGTATAGTCATAGGTGACATGCAAACTCAGTCCGATAAGATTCCATTTCTTCCTGAGGTATTGAGGTTCAAATATCACTGAACGAGATTTTTTAGCCTATATATTAAATCCCATACATCACTAATTCTGTTGTACTTTTTTTCATCAAGATTGTTATAAAATAATTTTTGCATAATTGCGATCACTTCTAGATATGTATGCACGTAGAAAAATAATTACACCTATAAGCGAAAGGTATGAGGTAATTAGTTATCGCGAGGTATAAGGTCCTCATCTGGTTATAATAATTTCTATCAACTTGTCAACTTACACACTGTGTGTGTGTATGTATGTTTTTTTTTTCATTCTCCCGTAGTTTTTCAAAGAAATCGAACTCTTGAACAATTTCCCTCATCATCAGACTCGACTAATCGTCTAAAAAAAACGTCATTATTCAAATTTTGAAAACATTTAAACCTCTGCAATAATTTCAAGTCTATTTAGCGTAGTATTAAATATGTAATATGCTTTATTATATTTTAAACATGAGCCTTCACTTTAGTGAAATGATATCGCAGCTTTTTTTCTGACCTCCTTATCCTTAAATTTTCCGTTTAAATGAATTGTTAATCCGATGAGTTAAAAGGATGTACTCTTTTTTTCCATAACGAGGATTTAAATCTTACTGTATTTTATCGCATAATTTTATTTTCATCACTTCTTCTCTCGTATTATAATGGTATATCGCATTGAAACCTCTACGATCTCATTGTTTTACCTCCTAAATCGATCCTCATTTCATAAAAATCCTTTCATTCGTATACCTTCACCTCTCACCTATCTTTTACCTCATCAACATCCATTTGCGATAATTTCGTCGTGATAGTACTCATACCATATCGTTTTAATAGTTACTATCTATTTAATTTTTATTTGAGGAAGGAGGAAAAAATATATGATAATTTGAAAAAGTTTACAGTAATCTTCGATATGTGTCAATAACTGACAAGATTAATGTTGAACGATCATTTTCCTTCCTTTCTACTTTCCCTCATATTTTCATCACTGTTCTACTTTTTATTTCCTCTCACTGCCCTCATGAACAACATTTTCTTCCCTTTCTATTTTTTCTCATCTATTCATCTTTCTGACTCCTTTCATTTCTTGTTTTCTTTTCACTGCCTGTATGTCACAAAAATTTGGGTTGGATGGCTATTTTTCATTTTCCTTTCATTTTTCCTCACTTTTTCATCCTCTTTCTCTTCCTCTTTCTTTTTTTTGTTCTTTACTGTTTGTATGTACTCAAATAACCATAGGAAAATTTTGTGCAGCAGAATTTTTTTTCTACTTTACAACGATAGAAATAAATTTATAAGCATCCATTCAAAATGGTACTGAACATTTGCCAACATAAAAAATTTATGATATGTCTATTCGGATATGATAATCACTAATTAATTTAACAATTAATGTATGCAAATTAAAAAGCTTTTTAACGACTTGAGCGGTAAAACATTACGATTGAAACACAACAACAATAAACGAGATTTCAATGCACTTTAGAACGTTTCTGACTTGAAAAATGCACTCAAATTGAGGATAAAGAGGAAATTCAAATCGACGTTGTATAGTTGACTTTGCCAAGAAAAGATACGGTATGAGTGAAAATGATTAGATGTGAGGTAGTTTATCGACCGAGCAACTTTTCTTCTACTACATTCGTTTTGTTGATGGCCATTGTTCACACAATTGAATGATATTGAAATCGATGAAGATATAGAGAATTTAATGAAACCCGAGGTAAAGAAATCGGACTTAAGCTTTAACCGCACCTAGACCTCAAATACTTACCTTACGGTTTGAATATTTTGCCTTCATTGGTAGTAAAAGCCTCAGCATAATTTCCATTCGTTTCTTTCTAGCGTATTCGTCGTCCGAGAAGGTGAGCTTTCTCGGAAAACAGCTGCCCATGAGAGAACCATATGATAGTACTAAACTCATATACTGCTGCTAGCATTAACGATTGAGGTTGGCTACACTGACGTTCGCTTAAGGAGGCGCTTTTAACAATTGTTCTATTCATTTTGTATACAAATATTATAATTAGCTAAATATAAAAACATATCTTTCTTCGTCTAAACAAACTTATCGAAAATTCACCTGACCAATTTCGCTTTGAAACTTGGGTAAGATGAACAGCAATGACTTGGTGAAAAATGGTTAACTCAAGTCACTGTATAGGTCAGAGTCACCCTCAATCACCTCCACGATATCACGTTGATCACGAGGACGTAGACTCATTTCGCCTCAGGGGATTGATTAACGCCAATGTTTATTTTATAGGATGAAATTGAAAATTGAATAAAACTAAGACTTTAGAATGATTAAAATGTAAATTTTAATCATTAAGAAAATTTCTCTATTCAAAATAAATAATGATAAGATCATGAGCCATATATGGTACATACTATTTTTTACTTTATGCTTTTATTATCGTTATTATTATTATTGTTATTTTTGTTATTATTATTCTACCAGCCTCCTCCCGTAATCACAAAAGATATAATATTAAAGAATAATAAAATATTTGTTATGAAATTATTTATTATGACGTCATTGTTTTACATAAAGCATTCTATTTCGTTTTTTCTCGTTCTGCATAAGGATTTTCTCCAAAATCGATAATCATCCACAATATGAGTTAGAGAAAAATATGATATCCGGAGGAAACGAAAAAAAAAACGAAATTCTTGGACCACAACAATTTTGCGACTAAATGCTAATCAGTTATGCGAAACGATTATGCTAAAGGAATGAAAAAAAAAACTGAGGAAACTTCAATCAGTTAACCTCATTTCGATCAATACATATATTTTCTGTAGCGAATGATATAACGATACCTAACACATCTCTATTTTTTTTCTGAGAAATTTCCTAAATCGTGTGATTTTCTCTCTTTTTATTTTACTCTTTTCATCTCTATTGATTTATTACTTTAAATGTTTAACATTTGACTCACAAAGTCAATGTATTCATATGAGTACAAAATGAGTTTCATTGTTTAACATAGAATTTTTAGTCGATGACGTAATCCAATCAATAATATGAGTCAAATAATAGTATGTTCAGATAAAAAAGACGAGAAAAGCTGTTAGTATAAACGATTATTTTTGTATACGAATAAATAATGAAATGTAATGAAATATCGTGAAAATTTGCGTTTATTCCATAAATAAAAACATTTAGTATTGTCAGTGTTATAAGAATTGACGTCATCATTATCGATTTAATACGCTCATCGTGACCAGTGCAGCGCGTGTCGCCAGCATTCGCGCGAATATTTCATCGCGACGACTATAAACTCTGTTTTATAATATTCGGTGTGATATCGTTTGTTAATGGCTAACAATCCTATCATTATTTCGTAAAGGTATTACAGCACGACACAACTTTTTCATAAGAAAAAAGTCATTTTATAATTAATTTTTTTTGTTAGATTTCATAAAATATATCTTAAACAGCTCTCAATATGCTGAGGATCGGCTTTGAGTTACACTTTGAACAATTTTTCTTTTCATTATTGTATTTTGAACTCAGAATATTTGTTGTCACTCGTTGTTTTTTTTCTTTTATGCTTCATATCCACATCATATCGTTTTGTTGTTAAATTGAAAACGCCTTCATGTGATACCGTAATTTTTACGAGAACGTAAAAACGACAAAGTGAACTATCGAAATATTGATCCCTCATTTAACTCTACACATTAATCAAAACAATACTGAAAACCCTCATATAACTCTTCATATTGAACAGGAAAAGTATTGATCCCTCACTTACCTCTTCATAACAATCAGTAATGAATAGCGCTAAGATTCTCTTTCAAAATCAAAGAATCATTTACATGTGGAATAATACAAGCTATTTCCCAGCAATTTAACCTCACATTATTGTAAAATACTTTGAAAAAAAACGATTATGTCAAGTTGTCCTCACAATTGAGGATTCGTCGTGAAAGTGTCATGACATCAGTGGAATGAAAATCATTCGTTTTCCTTCGTTCGATAGATTTTTTTCAGCTGTAAGAAAAATGCTATGGTATGGATGATTTCAGTAGGGTACTATGGCACAGCATACATTCAACATGTCTGCTATGCAAATCGTTCGTGAGTGATTTCTATGTGTATTTACCTCAAAATATTGATCGATATTCTGATGAATACCATAAAATCCCAATACAATCTGATATGTACAACGACTTTTACAGAAATCCATCATTATGCAGCTCATTTTAACTCGTCAGAAATTGATAAGCTTTATCAAGACGATGCAGTATGGATTGTTACAAGCAGCTTCATCATTTTCACTATGCATTCAGGTAGTGCAAGTAACAAGTTGATAGGAAAAAACTTTTGAGTTCCAACTGAGTTTGAATGATTTTTATCCTACGAAAAATTGATTCCGTTCAGTAACACAATCCGAATCTGAATAACAAAACCTAATTAATTAGTTAATTAGGTTTTTATTCCAGCTATAAAGTTAGAAAAATGTCGTTTTATCATTTTGAACCTCAATTTTCTTATTTGGCTAATTATTAAATTAGTTACTGATAATAAAGATATGAAGTGAGCAGCTTCAAACTCACTATTTCACCTCCATTATTAAGCAAGCATTACCAGCATTATTATTAACACTAATCAATCTTTCCTGTGAAGCGAATAGCAAATTTTATATTTGAGACCTCAATTGTGTTTGCTCAATGATTTCAATAAGGAAAAGCTCCAGCACTTCAGCTTAATCGTATAGTCATTATGACCTTGACTAAGCTCGATATGAGGGTTGATTCAGTTCCATGTAGAGTACCACATTTGAATAACTTCGGTTTCTGCTGAAATTATGCCTGAGGTTTTTTTTTTTGGTAATCTCCTTATTTTCTACGTTGTTTCTCGTTCTTTTATTAAAATAGTTTTGTAAATTCATAATATGTTATTTGTTTCAACCAGTATTTTGACAGCATTCTCGAAATCATTTCCACATTTGACAAGTGATACGAGTGATAAGAATGAGGCTAATTAGGTTTGACGTTGTCCTCATCTTTAAGTCACTTTCTCTTTAACGTTTTCTTTATGAATTCCGTTGTTAGATAAGTTAGCATATTGAGGTATTTCTTAGTTTTTGTTTAACTTTATCAATAACAAAGCAGTAGAACGAACTTCTGACTTTTCATTACACTTCAATTTGCCTAAGGCTTTTTCATCTCACATTTACATATACGGCTTAATGTCACATTGATATTCGTAGCTGAAAATCAAGAAAAATGTTTAATATTGCTTGAATGATTCTATTATAATTTAAGTTCGATAACTGTGTTTCTAAGAAAATAAATCAAGCATAAGCATTGACGATAGAAATCATAAAAAATATGGTTGAACTGATGATGAGGATACGTTTTTTCCCTCGATGGATAACACTTATTCTGCTCGATTTCACATTTTCATAAGTAACAGCAATTGTAAACTTTAAGGCGTTATCGATTTTTTGGGAGCTTAACACAAATGCTCATAGTATTTTTACAGTTTACCTCGGTAATAACTTGCTTCTATCCTCATTTTCTTGTTATATACCCGACATTTAACTCTTATTATGAGGGAGAATTTCATTTCTAAAGTAAAAATGATATTGTATTGCAAAAAAGAATGTTTTATGTTAGAAAAAAGTTTCATTATTAAAGCTAGAGATACTGTATTCATAGGGAATCGCTCTACAATAATGAAAACATTCTAATACTGTAGAGTACTGTAGTCCAAAATAGTACTGTAGTTTAAAATAGTACAGATTAAAATACATATTTAAAACGGATAAAGTTGTTTCTTTGTAGAATGAAATATTGGTTTAATGCAATTGTATTGAAATAGATGTTTTAGAAAAGTGCTTTTTCTGATGTAAATTTTACCGCTCATCGAGGATTACGGTAGATTTAATGCATACGCCCATTCGGTTTTTTTCCTTTTGTCACCAAAATTAAAAGCTTCATTAAATAGAATTTCTTCTATTTTTTTAGAAAACATTCTGCTGGCACCATTTAATGTATATCAGGCCAACATTTTGAATTCTATTTGATTTTTCATTCTGAGGGAATAAGAGTTTCTAGTCGACCTCACTTTTCCATTCGATTTTGAATCCAACAATAAGTGTGTTTGCCGTTGTAATGGATGCTAATTTGTTTTCTTATTCCCTCAAAAAGAGGATGCTTATTGGTTTTATTTGTTAGATAATATTCAATATTCCTTCATTGAAACAATTTATCCTCCCTATTTCCTCAATAATCCATCTTATTTTTTTTTCTTATAAAATAATAACAAATATTAATATTGTGATTTTCTTTTGAAGGTTTCGGCTTACTCGAATCCGGTAGCGTATCAGCTAAGGATGAGGTAAATATAATGGTGAAAAATGTTGTGGATGTGGTATTTGGCGGCATTTCCTATTGGACTGTTGGTTACGGTCTCAGTTACGGTGATTATGAACCATTTCGTAACAGTTTTATCGGATTTGGACGATTCTTCTACGATCCAACCAGGTAAGCAATCGATTAATTCGATCAATAGCCATGTTTTCTGTACTGCTCAATTATTACTAAAGCGATTAATACGTTTTCATGAGTTTATTTATCATGAAAATAAGCTAACAATAATTTATAAAGAAAAATTAATGTTTTTATCTGGTTGATCTATTAGATCATCTATCGATGTAATTCTAATTATTCCATAACTCTATGTAGAATGCAGTGAAAATTACGATTACCGTAACCAGATGGCTAATAAGATACTGTAACTTTGATGGCTGGCTTTATTCCTGTGAATACTCATATATTTCTTTTATTGTCCTGAGTTTTTAAGTTAGTCATGAGACTCAGAACCTCAATTCATACTAAAACCTGCATTTCATAGATTTCCAGTCCTGTGTTTTCAATGATACGGAATTTTATTGATGTTTAGATAAATAAATTAGTTGCATATAAGTGTGCTATTATTCTCAGCTACCAGCTGTAACTCTGTCGAAAACGAGGTGTGATTGAATCGGAAGTATTAGTTAATGAAGCTCATATTTCCCTCATAATTATCAAGAACCCAAAATTATTTCGTTTGATTTATTGAGCCTCGAGGGATGAAGGGTTCAGTTAATCTGAGGGTGGTCTAAAACAAGACACGTCTTTCACCACTTTCCTTTTCCTACTGCTATGTTACGCACCTTATTCTAATACTTTTTTAGTAATTTAGTAATTTTTTTTTCAAAATTTTAATTTTTCCGACAACTTATGTTATTTGCAACCTCATTTTTCGATCAATAAACATTCTGTTCAATTATACACTTTATGTTTTCATTGTTAATATTTCCTATTAGCATAATTATTTCTAAGCGTTCAAACTAAATGATCCACTCAGTTCAATTTATCTATGAGTAGAATTTTTCTCTTCTTTGACCTTATTGAGTAGTACTTTATAGAGATGTGAGTACTGTAAATGAGGAAGGTTGGGCTTATGCTGCATTTCTTTTCCAGCTTAGTTTAGCAACAACTGCATCCACAATTGTATCCGGTTAGTTGACAATCGAAAAAACAAAGCCTTTTTCTAGACGTGTTTACTTGTTTGTGTTTTTTCCTTTTGTTTATTTATTTTACAATTGTTAAAAGATTCACCTATAAGCCTGAAAAAAATGTTAAGCTTCTGTTATCAATCGATAAGCTTTTTTTTACTGAAGACTATTTAGCATATGAAAGCCCAATTGATGTCAGCAATAACTCTGAAGTTGATCCTCTTCGCGTTACAACTATCATTAATATAAATGATCTAAGATTTTTTGAAATCGGAGTTTTGTGAAATCAGGAAAAAATACGGTATAAGCCTAATTATAGTATTATTTAAATCGATACCTAAAATGATAACAGTATTTTTACCCACTTAGTATAAGTGAGTCATTGATTGTTCGTAAAACGAGGTCCTCTCTAGTGTAAAGGATCAGCATGACAGACTGGACATATCTGTAAGTGCGAGTTCGAGTTCCATCTGAGGCCCCAAGTTTTTCGACCAACTCAGAATCATTAGCGATATCATCCCACATCATTATGGAAGAAGAAGTACGATGACGATGAATGATAACGTTGAAATGTGATGAAAATGAAAGAAAAGTACTTCTTTATAGTGGTCAAAAACAAAAATCAATAATAGTAATCATTATCGGTAACACTGCCATAATAATGATAATCGTATTATCAATAAAGTAATAAACGATAATTTGTACTAAAAAATAATTACATATTAGGAATTTAATCACTATATCTTTACAGTGAATAATAATAAAGCTGACAACGACAGCTAGTAATAAACTGAGAGTGATTGAGGAAAATATTCTACGTTTTAACGATGTCATTGTTGAACATATCGAAAATTTCTGTTCTTCATAAGTTTCATAACTCAATTCTAATCAATATCCCTCAAAATTTACAAACATCTTCCATATATTGATGATGATGATGATGAACGATGATTATAGGAGCTGTTGCGGAACGAGCAAAGTTGAAATCGTACATACTACTGGGATGTTTAGTAATTTTGATACAAGTTTGTTTACATGTTTATTATTTACTGTAAACACCATAACATTAGGAATTAACATGTTAATTTTCAGGCGCTACCAGCACATTGGGTTTGGGACAGTGAGGGTTTCTTCTATAAACTCGGAGTTATCGATTTTGCTGGCTGCTCAGCTGTACGTATTGCTTACAATATGAAATGAAATAGTACAAATCGGAGCATAAAATATTAGCATAATAGAAGAGAGCTGAGTTTCAAATTAAATGACAACTCGTTTGTCTTTCTTTGACAAGCTTACAAGAAGTTGCTGAAATTATTTCATTCATAATTAACGTTAACGTTTTGGCCTCTTTGACTCCCTCAGAGTATTGATGATCTGAGACGAGTGTTCATTCGAATTCTTCTCTTTAGGTAATATCGATTTACTTTTTTCTCCTTGTTATAAGTAGAGAATATTAAATAGTAACAGTCAAAATAGAAGCAAATAGTAGAGTATTGAGTTGGTGCATAAGCACTTACGGTTTTCGCTGGGCAATATCACTAAATCAGCGCAATTATTTTTGCATCGATCCAATATTTCCTTAATTTCAAAAACAATAGACGCTGTGATGAAGCGGCGCGACTTAGAAAACACGGAGGTAAAACGCCAAGACACAAATTTAGTCCATTCAATAAAAAATTACGCAATAACTTCTTTTTGCATATTTGGATAGATCAATTTTCATAAACAGGATTGTTCTGACCAATACTTTTACCTCTCTGACTCAACGATGAAGCCAAATCACGCAAAATTAGATAAGATAAGCAAAGAGAAACTCAGGTCTTGATCAATCTTTACGCATAAAATAACTCTAGCAAGAACAAATCTTGTACTTCACCATGTGGTTGTATCTAGCTGAATAAGATATGTTTATGTATTGATTATAGAAGTAGATCACGGCTGGAATTTGTATGTTCAACGGTTTTATTAACCTTGTCTACATTATGCTAAGTCTATACTAGTTATTGCCTCATACATTTCTCCTACCCTCCTGAATTACTAAGTCTCTATAAAAAACACATTTTATTGTCCTTTACTGAGGTCAATCAAATAACTCTTGGAGGAAAAATACAGAATAACATATTTTAGGTACATATGGTAGGCGGAATAATTGGTCTGATTGCGACCGTCTATTTGAAACCACGTCGGAATCGCTTCAATGAGGATAGTGTGCATCAGATGAGCTCACCAACCAATGCCCTTCTTGGTGAGAATTTCTCTAGAATAATTAAAAAGTCTTCAAGTTGATTTAACTTTTCTTTTTATGAGAAAGTTTGGGGTAAACAGAACTTTCTCCTCAAGGAAAATAGCTTTTGGATAATTATCAGAATTATATCAGTTATAAATTGCAATTGAATGTGAAGAACTGATTACCTCATTGATTAATACTGCAGCAAATTCTCCATGTTGTCAGCATGTAGCTCTCTTGCTCAACTTTACTCTTCCTGACAAATGGAATAGGAAAAATTGCGCTAAAATATGAAATGCTTTAAATTGTTATCACCTGTGCTCCATCAGAAAATTCTGAGAGCAGATTTGAAGTGAGGAGTTCAGTCATTAGACAGTAAGAATCAAGGAGATGGACCAGTAGTCCACGTCCTACTGTAATTCAGTGGTCAGTTCGTCCACATTTCGACGTTGAATTCAGTTAATGTTACCAGCTTAAACGAATATAATGTCCATATTGTCTTGTCATAACGAATTTAGCATCCTGGCGAATCCCGGTAACACATAAAGTTAAGATAAGGTAAGGTTCGGCGTTAATGAATTCCTTGAGGCAGAATGCGCCTGCGCATTCGTGTTCAATGTGATTTCGTTGAGGTGGTTGAATTCGATCGTGGTCTATACAATAACTTGAACTGACCACTCTTCATTGAATCAGCGCTATTTATCTTACCCTTCACTGGTATCAATTTACCGACGCCGAAAGAATAATAGGGTTAATAGGCTTGGAAGAAGGCTGCAAACTGATTCGTATGTTTGTGTCACCGTGGCTACTCCACCACTGCGCCTCCCTGGTAACATATCACCGCTAAGAATTACTGAATGGTTTTATGTTCGCACAGTATGGATTTCGGTAGTAAAGTGGTTAGCACATCAGATCGGAAGTTCGCCACGAGGCGAGTTGGGATTCTGCATGAAGATACACACTTTGTGCTGACTCAATTATCTGAGATATCGACATTACACCATAATAACCTCTTATGGATAGTAGAAATTAAAATTATTACAGACTCAGCTCCTTATTTGGGAGGTGAGTGGTGTTTATAATAACTACAATCTATACTAATTTGTTAAGGAACGTTTCTACTCTGGTGGGGTTGGTTTGGTATAAATGCCGGCTCAGTGTGGGGAATCACAAACGGACGTTGGAGACTCGGTGCGAGGTAAAATAATCCCAATAAAAAATGCTTATATCAACTCTTGTACTCGATTAATATTATAGAGTTCATTATTTAAATATTCGTTCAGAGCCGCTGTTGCAACTATTATGAGTTCAATCGGCGGTGGTGCTACCTCAATTGTTATCAGTTTTGTTAAAACAAAAAAACTCCAAGTGAATTTTTTAATAAACGGTATTCTGTCGTCAATTGTTTCTATCACAGGTGATTTATTTCAACATTGAATTATGACTTATTTATTAAGATAGGTATTAGGATAACTCATAGTAAGCTATCGATGAATGCTAGAGGCCTTACGACGATTTGCTTAGATACTGTAGGGGCGGAGTTATCTAATTATCTAAAGACAGTGAGTATATATTTATTCATAAATTTCTGATATTTGTTTAGCTTTATGCGCATTATCTCGCCCATGGCTACGCTCTTATCATCGGTGGTGTTTCGTCCAATGGTT
>KN716184.1:191149-208422 GCA_000816705.1 Dictyocaulus viviparus
ATAATCCCAATAAAAAATGCTTATATCAACTCTTGTACTCGATTAATATTATAGAGTTCATTATTTAAATATTCGTTCAGAGCCGCTGTTGCAACTATTATGAGTTCAATCGGCGGTGGTGCTACCTCAATTGTTATCAGTTTTGTTAAAACAAAAAAACTTCAAGTGAATTTTTTAATAAACGGTATTCTGTCGTCAATTGTTTCTATCACAGGTGATTTATTTCAACATTGAATTCTGACTTATTAGGTAAGATAGGTATTAGGATAACTCATAGTTAGCTATCGATGAATGCTAGAGGCCTTACGACGATTTGCTTAGCTACTGTAAGGGCAGCGATATCTGATTATCTAAAGACAGTGAGTATATATTTATCCATAAACTTCTGATATTTGTTTAGCTTTATGCGCCTTATCTCGCCCATGGCACGCTCTTATCATCGGTGGTGTTTCGTCAATGTTTTCAATTTTAGTGCTACCGATTCTGGAGCGTTTCAAGGTCAACATTAACAACATTTTTAAAATCTACTTTTCTTTATTCAATAATCGTACCTGCTTCGAAAAATATGCAAATTTTGTCCTCTTTGACGTATACAGATAGGTTTCAGGTAGACGATCCTGTTGGTATCGTACCAATTCATCTTACATCTTCTATATGGGGTATGACTGCTGTGGGAATTTTCTGCGAGAAGGATCGATACCTAGTGAGGTTTTATTCTTTTCGTTCATATTTGAACAAATTAATTTTTTCATCGCATATGAATATTTAACGCTTACTGAAATTCTGATTCAAATTTTTCTCTTTCTATCCGTAAAAGGTTCGTGAGGACCTTTTTACCTCATAGTACAGGTAAGAACGCTATTTTATGGTTTTCTTATAGAAATTTCATCACTCTTAAAACAAAGTTCATTTACCACTTATAATAACTTGAAAGCATTAATTAAACATCTGAAAAATCTACTGAACTTTTTTCAAAATAGGAGTATTTCAAAGATGTTTTTCTTCTTATCAATAGAAGACCTATATGTGAGCTGTTCAGCTGTCCCATAAATCGCGCATCAATTTAGTACGGTGCTACGAATGGACATGCTGGAGTGCTGTATTCGGGCAATTTCACGTTACTTGGTGTACAGCTACTTTGCACACTTACCATTTTAGTATACAGTGCTTCTTTTGGCTTATTAATTCTTGTGGTACGTTTTCTTTGTCATCATAGAAATTTTCAGCAAACACAATTTATAATTGTAATCTTTTCCTTATTACTTCTAAAATATATGAATACATGAGGTTTTTCCCTCTTGAACAACCTCAATTGTACTGATAATCTGTTAACTTGCCAAGTTATCATCAACTCATGAGTGGAGCTAGTATAAGTTGGTGCAATAATATAATAGGCTAATATAGCTTAGAAGAGGTATCAGGTATGGAGTAGTCTTATGAGTGTCGTTTTCAGCTGATCAATAACAGCCCATTAGGACTGCGAGTCACCGACTATGAGGAACAGATCGGTGCCGACGTGATCGAGCATGGCCTAGCTGGAACGAACGTCGCCCGATATGTTATCGAAAAACCGCTTAGCACTAGGTTTATATTTCAAAACAGTTTTAAATATCCTCTTTCTCATCGTGCTTTAAGCGAGGAATTTAAAAATTTGTATAGACGAATTGGATGGAAACTCTGTTTAATTTTGGGGAAGAGAGAATATTATTCCATAGACATTAGCAGAGTCAAAGAGTTAACGAGTTCACAAAAATCAAGTATAAGTATGATGCAGAATTTGAGTTAGTAAACTCATTTGAAGAAAAACAAACCATGAAAGATATCAAGATAAAAACTAAGTGTTGAGAGTAAGATCTTGTTTGTTTGTTTTTCTTTTTAAAAATGATATTGTAGAACATTCCAAACGGTGACGAAAGCGATCACAAAATGGAAACGATTAGCAAGAGCGAAAAGCCGATCGAAACGAATGGAACAAGCAAGACAGATGCGATTGAATGAAGATCAAGCTTTTACTTCCATCAATGCATCTGGAAATGTTAGCAATGGAGGTGAGAAGGATTCAATGAAATGTATTTTGGATAAGACATTTAATGATACTGTAAACAAGAGCAACGTAGCCGCGTAGCGCGGTAGCGAGAGGACGTGCAGTGATATATATGATTCATAAAATAAGATAGTATAAGCTTTGGCGTTGATCAATCCCTAAAGGCGGTATACACCTACGCTTAAGTGTTTAACGTGATATCATGGAAATGGTTGATTGCTAGCCTGCTCTATAGAATGACTTGAGTTGACCAATATTCACCAAGTCAGCGCTAGTTACCTTACCTAGATTTCTCTGGTACCAATTTATCGAACCTGGAAAGATGGCTGGCATGGTAGATTTGGGGAACGGCCGCGAGCTCATTCAGGCCTGCCTGTCACTGTGGCACCTGGACCAGTGGCCCACTGCACCTCCATTAGATCAATATATAGGAAAAACACATAATTCAGCGGTTCCAGGTATACCTATATTTTCCTAACATCCCATAAAATTTCTCAATCTACAACTGCATCCACTCATATAAAGGTTTAATTGTTTAAACTTCATTCATCTACTGTAGTGAGTTACAGTGGTATTTTCCTGTTACCAATGATACTGAGTCAATTTTAAAAGCTGGAACTAAAATTTGACGTAGATCAATGTATATATGAATGTTTTTTGGTTGTCTTCAAAGTGATATCGTGGAGGTGATTGAGGTCCATGCAATGAATCTATTTGAAGCTTATATTCCTAGATTTGTCGCTAACAACTTACTGGTACCAGTAAAGAAAAGTGATTTTAATGGGCATAGGGCGCTTGGGAATATGCGTACGCTGATTTAAGCCTACACCTTACTACGTTAACCATAAGTACTGTGTTACATGCCTCTTCCAAAATATTGAGTGCGCTAGAGTTTACAGCTTAAAATTTTTTCTGCGTTTTACTATGGATCATGTTGGTCGTTGTAGTGTCATTAACCGGTAATGGAGTACTGTATAACCGACGTGTATCCCGAGCTTCTGGAACACCAACACCAACCCATTCAAAAATGCAAGGAGTACAACAACAATTAAATAGAGACATCGAACAACAACCTACTCAGGATTACTTAATAAGTGCTCAAAGGTGAGTGCAGAAATTCGGTATTGGCATAAAATATTAAAGAATACAAAGAATACAAAAGAAAATTTTCTTTGAATCACCATAATTTTGAGGAGAATATACTAATACGACATCTGATTTCATTATAATGTTGCACTACACCATTCTGTATTCACAGATCAGCGACGTCACCACGACACACTGGTTCGCCTTCATGTCAAGTGATAGAGGAATCAACAGAAAAGCTAAGCAAGAGCGAAAATTCTAATCGTCCTACTGAATCATCGCAATGCGAACAGGGTCCGTCGACGTTGACAATGAGCTCAGTCGATATTGCCGGCTCTGATGATCATCCACGTGCAATTACCCAGCTCACGACGAGAATCAATCAAGCACGGTAACCTTATAAGCTTTTGCATCCTTTATCACAACACGCACATTGAGTGTTCTATCTACCTGGTTTTTCGTAGTTTGTTGGACAAAGCTGCGTCTCTCTTTATCAATCAACACAATCCCTCTCTCATATCGTCCTCCACGTTCATTGATCTTCCAAATTATGCATAGGATCTATTTTTTCAACATGGGTACAATTCATCATGATTTCGTTTCCATCACACCGTATTTCTTTGATGAATTGCGTTTTAATTTTGTTTATTCGAAGTGTTATCCTCTTCCCAACTTCGTTGAATTCATTTCACATCATCTTTGCTTCTTCAGTACTCGTTGAAAACTACTTTATTTCAAGGTTACAGTGAACAACGTCTTCGAAATCGTATTGATTGGTCTTTTCCAGTAGTAATGGTTACGATACGGTCAAAAGCTAAATCTTAGACGTGTTATTTCGATAACAATCGTCAAGTACTTCTACATAAGACAGTTCTACTCTTTAGTCGACAAGCGCTATCGGCACGGCTTTCGTTTCCACACTGTCTTATGCTTTTTCGTTGTCGACGAAGGTTAGAAAAGGGATAGGTGATACTGTTGTGGTCTCTATAGCTCCTGCTACAGTTTGTGTGTGGTCCACACAGCAAAACTTTTTGCGAAATCCTGCTGGAGCAACAGGTTGAGCCTCATCCAATATTGTTGTCATGCGTAATCCTCTCAAAAGACTTGTTGAATACACTCAAGAAGCAAATCGGACAGTTGTTAACAATAATTCTTCTGTACCGATGCAGATACAAAAAGGTCGTGAGCCCAGTTTTCCACTGGTGTGCCATCTTCCATGCTAAAGATATTTTTTTACTTGTCGTTCGAGTAGTGCATGTAGCTTATGGTTAACTTCTTGAATAAAGTCAACATTCATCATATCCGGTCCAGTACTTGCGTTGGTTTCGGTGCTTTCTGTTGCAAGCCGAACTTCAGAAGGAAAAATCTGAGGTGGTTGACTTATGAAGGGTAATTCAGATTCTGTCAAGGAAATCGTGCAATTGAAGAAAAAATTTGAATAAAACTTTTCCTCAATCAATCAGCATCAATTCCATGTCATGACGAAAAGTGGTTGGTATCTTGTCGCTGTTGGGCAAATCTGAAAGAAGGACACAGAAACCGCTTAGGTCTCGACAAAACATGAGTTATTTAGTTTTCCATTATAAACTTCAACTGCCACTCTCCGTTTTCATTCCATTCAAGGTAGTGAACCCCAACATGACCTCATAGAATGTGTGATCTTCTCCGTGGAATTTTTCCGAGTCCATACAAAATTTTGCCTTCTCCACAGTTTCGTGCCAGTACACTTCATGATTTGAGAAAATTTAGGCATAAGATCACTGACAATGTGATAAAGCCTTATTCGTGCAATAGCTGAATCAGACAGTCCTTCGCGCCCAACGATACATCATAACGCTACTCACCTCAAATTATCCACAATTTGTTATTGATTACTGATATTTTATGTGATCTACACAAATTTGACTGATATTGTTCTAGTCACGGCATTATCGGAAAATTCGCACGATCATCACCAGCTCGAACATTAACACCGCCTGACGATGTAAGCATGGGCGACGATGACGACCAGTCTGTCATTTCAGCTCCGCCTTTTGGTAAAAATAACAAAATTGCCCCACAATAGTTTTATTACAGTAGTTTCGGGTTGTATATTTGTTTTTTTTCCACTCATCCCTCAGATAGTTATTGATAGAAATTACGGTAGCGATGATCTCCAAGCATATCTTGTGTTGAATTTTATGATTATATCAAATACATTAATCATAACGGGTTATACACTGATTTTTGTGCCTTAATAGAATTCTAAAATAATGTGTATTTGAAATTTTGTGAATATTATGTTTTTTTTTTTCTTGAAATTTATTACGAGTATTTGAACCGGCACGATGATTTTTTTTTCCTCACGCAACTTATCATTTTTCCTCCTATACGTACATATTTGGATCAGAAGAATAAAATTGTTGATGAACATCTGTTTTTCAATCGTTATTCAACAGATCATTTCAGTAATTCTCCATGAGTTTGATTTTGAACTCATTAACTAAAAGCTGAGGAACACATCCTCATTTGTATAGAAATCTATTGAATCATAAGATTTTAAAGATATGATGAATCGAACAATCTTTTTTACTAACAGTATTTCGATTAATATTCATCAATCCTTCACTGATATTGATATACCACCACACAATTACCGTAATCCAACTACAAAATACAAAACAGTCCACGTAGCAAAAGATGAATCGGTTTTTTTTCCCACCTGAACTTTTTAAAATAGATCAGTGATTGTAAATAACAACAGTGTTTTTCACTCTTCTTCATTATTTTTTCAGCTTCCTTAACTTACAAAATGCTTTCCATACTAGAATATTCGTCTTCAAATACCAGCTTCAATGAGATCTTTCACAGTTATTTTTCATTCCTACTAATTACGGTAGGTCATGATGATATGTGTCATGGCGCAGGTTCAACTCCGATCTGAGGTCTAAGTTTTATAACTAACTCAATAACGTAGAATTTCTCTCTCATACCACTGCTATATATCATAGTTGATAGCGAATAATATAATTCATACATGATTATTTTCGCATATTCTATTTATTAGGTTAAATGAAATTGCATTTATATAATTATTTAGAGGCCAAGTCAATTGAGCTTTTCCTGTCTAAATCTTCACAATCGATGCAGAAAAGTATCCTATATTATGTCCATTCGTTTATTAATCGAAACCAATCGATGGATCGGAGTTTTTCTCCTCCTCAACCCAATAAATTGATATCCTGTAACTAACACGTTCCTCATTCTACTCACAACCAATCGATGAATCGTACAGGTGGGCAATTTGCTCATGCGCACGGCGCTCCAATCGATCGATACCATGCCAGGCATGGGTGAGCGCCTCCTGCCGGCCACTACCAATATTTGAAGGACCCGGTAACATGCTGTTCTCAACGGGTCTTCAACAGTTTACACACCTATCATCCTGTATGATTTTTATCAAAGTTGTCATTTGTCCGTCGTCCAAGTCAATTGATTAGTCAATCTCGCACATCACTTGATGTTATATCTATATATAGCGCTTTAACTATCTAGTCGTAGAAATCCATTTCACAATCAATCGTGAGTACCGTGGCAGTACTACTCGTATCGCACAGCATTTTGCTACTGCTATTCTGCTGAATTCACTACCAACTAATGATAATCAGACAGCTACATTCACTATTGCGACAACAACCAATGCACACAATCTGTGTGCATCTTCCACCTTTTTGGTGTATCGGCCTTGTATGCCAGGCGACCATTCTGCCATTGAATTTCTGTTCAAATTAATACATACATTCCACTTTATGGTGCATTGGCCTAACATAGGACAGGTCTGTCAATTATCACTGCTTGCCGTACCATTTCAAGTTATTACTGCTAATTTTTGATTTCTATTCCTGTTATTACATGAAGAGCTTTCCGTTATTACTGTATTATTGGTACGACGCTTCTTTCCGCAATGGATGGTACTATCCAAACAAAAGCATGGTTTGTCAGATAACAACGGTGAAAGTCTCAGAACAACAGCAATCGTAGATACTGGACACGAAACCAACGAATTATTGAAAAGCTTAAGAGGTGAAATACCATTCTTCTCTTGTTGTTTTACTGTTCGTTATTATTTGTTATTATGTCGTTGTTAGTTACTATGTAATTGTTACAGTTGTATATATAAACTTTTTATTACCTAAGTTTGAGGTCAGTATTCAACTACGACAATCAATTCACACCCACATTATATACACCAACGTTCATCTTTAATGAAATGTCAATAGGAAAAAAGTTAAACATACGATGTTGAAGTTGTAGTTGAACGAGTCGATGAGGCACTTCAATATTTATTCGAGTATCAATGCAATATTGTGAGATAAATGTATATGTGTCGATGAAAAGGACATAATACAAGACTTCAAATGAATTCACTTTAAACGATAGAGTGCCAAACATTATCGATTCGTATTCGTTTTGGTTGAAAACGTGGACATTCGATTTGCATACTAACCGATCTCGAACCGCCTGATTTCATTTTGATCATCACCACAAGATCGATCATCACTCCATCCATTTGACGAAGTGGTGACACTTTGACCTAAAAAATTTGCTTTTCTTTTCGAGTCATATTAAATGCATATAACGACTGATAGGATACAAATCCTAATCAATATTTTTATCCTCATCTCTTTTACTAACGGAAAAATTTTCCATAGATGTCAAATAGCTTGCTGTAGAATTTCGACGTGATTATTTTATTAAAATATTCAGTTATAGTAGACAATCAGTTACTTTCGTCAACAATAACTAGAAGTACTTATAAAAAAAGAAAGAGTCATCGCTCTATAGCTTTACCGAGCCGGGTACGATTTCTGCTTTTCCGGACGGTAAGACTTTCTTGGCTTCTTGTAAGAGTGACGGATGTGCCTCTCTCAAACATTAACAATAAGTGATTTGTATGTTATGAGAATAATTTGCTTAAAATGATTATCTGATCACATACGATGGACGGTCTTCTGAAGTCGTAGTGGTGTACCCCGAACTCGAAACATTCGTAAATGATTGCTGAAAAGAATGATAAAAGGGTAAAAAATTGCTAAAATTTTCTTTTTTTTACTTTTATTTTCTTTTAACTTTGCTCCATGCTAACTTCGTCAAGTGGTGGTTAAGTCCAGATTTTCATTACTTTGTAAATTAGCGCCTTGTAACTCTCTCTTGCCCAGCAACTTTGTGACCTTGTAAACCCTGTTGTTTCCTCCCACCTATTTATGAATGGAGCTCTCAGAACCAAAACGAAATTTGGAGCGATGTCTAGGGAAAAAGATTGTTTTTTTGATGCTCTTCGGTTGAAAGCACCATTATTTCACAGTGCAAGTAATTTCACTAGCTACTGATGTTTGGAGATGGGCATATTTTTATGCCTGGGGCATTTTATATTCTTAGTGTGCTCGAAATTCAGAGCGCTGTGCAGTGCACAAATTGCTAACACCTGAAATCCTTTATTAAATTCTTAATGTCAAAGAAAATTGAGTGGCTTTTTGAATTCAATCGTTCCGCGAAAGTCAAAATACATTACGGGAAGAATCAGCACAATAATTTTTGTTGTCGCATTATGTTTATTTATGATTACAATAGCTTTGCTTTGAGTAATAGAGGTACTACTTGCTTGCTAAGTATTGAATGAACAACACCTACATTCTGACTTCCTTGACTACTAGTAGTGGTGACTTTGTCAGTAACGACGTCTTGTGTGGTTTTGCTTTGCTTTAGATCATAAATATTTCGAACATTGTCTTGTGATGGAGATGTAATCACTTCGACTCGATCACCATCCCGTGGTAGTTCCAGAAGCATCTGAAAATCAAGAATCAATACAAAATCTATTGAATTGTATCGTATCAAATTTATGCTTTTATGATGAGGAAAAAACTCTACCCCAAGCACTTCTAAACTAAATTTAGCCGAAGAATAGCTAATTGTGATTCTTTATCTATTGATTTTATTAAATATTGTTTATAACGCTAATTGGTTTCAGGTGCCTTTCATATGACATCCTTTAGCACTTCAGTTTGTTGTAGTACACTAAGCAAGACATCAAAAGAATAGTTATTGCGGATTAGAACTGAGGGGAGGTTGGTTGAACTGAGAACTTTGTGATGGAGGTCAACAGATGTTTGATAGCGAACACTCTATAAACTGACTTAAGATAGTTACTATTTTACCTAGTCAGTGCGGCTTACTTCGTTCCTCTCGCACCTACTCCTAATATCGATTGACTGACAGCCTCAGTGATAAAGGGTTTGATTTGCATGGGCCCTGACGTGAACCACGTTATATAGGCTTAAGCTTGAATATCACAATGGTCCCTCCTACCACTCCTCTACGCGGCTTATAAGTTTAACATAGTCGGCTGAAAACTTTATAGGTGAGTCCACGATGAATACAAACTGCATAGAAAATGTTCACCTTTTCGGCATCGTTAATAGTATTGATGAGCAGCTGATTGATGCTGTGCTGTACTGCTCTAGCAGAGAACGAGCTCATAGATAGAGTACAACTGAGAAGCGATGTGAAACTGTTCCACCGCTCGACTAATATACGAGATAAAAAGTGGGAATGATCTGCTTTCTTATTGCTCTATATATAGAGGATTTTTTCGACAAAAATCATCTTTAATGTCATAATCAAATGATTAATGTAATCTTTACAAGTAATAATAGCGATATTATTGCTATAATGTTTCATTTTTATTATGATGTCATAATACCTATAATGATGCTGAGTTCGCCGCAGTATTTGGAAGCTCGGGCGGGACTCGGATCCGTACCTATGGAGATTAGACCTCTTTTTTATAAACCACCTCTAATAAAGGTTCGTCGAATGTTTGGACGAATAACAGAATGCTTAATGCAAAATCCTATATTTTAATAAAACAGAATGCAAAATCCTTAACTTTACATACTCAGTTCAATTTTTGAACTCATCGAACGCATTACTCAAATGTGTCGTGGAAACAATGTGCAGTCGAAATTACAATACCTTGACTTTGTGGGAGAATCCATTTCACTTTTCTTCTATTGATTGCGCCCTATGATTTCAAATCTATTATTCGATCAATCGCTATCAATTACATTGGTTTGGTTAACATTAAACGTGTGGAAATAATTGTGGTTCATCCACTATTGATAATAATTAATTACTGTCCTTATTCTTGCACCAACCTCAGAGCATCGTATTGATATTCACTTGGATACTTCGATATGTTGTATTCGGCCATCGGTATCGCTGGCTCCACCAATCTTCCAATCGTCTATGGTAGTAATTTTTTGCGTACATGTTGCCTCTGGCGCAATGAGGTTTTGCTGGTTTAGTTTCAGCTCCCTGGAATACTGAGATATCTCTGCTCAGGCGTCTTCACCGCGGTCATTCACCGGCCCTTATAGATCACGATTTGCCCACTGGTGACTTTATTTCATCAAGACGGTGGCCTTGATAGGTTTACTCTTGGCAACGTCCCCGTGTCAAAACGCCAATGGGAGGACTCTCATTCATTTTCCTCGAAACAACTACCAGATTGAATCTAGTTATGGACTTTTGGTAGAACTTCAATATTGTACTAGTACATCACTATAACATCTGTTAACGTGACTACCAGTAGTTCTTATGTGTACGACCGGTTTGTGATTCAGGTATCGATTGGATGATGATGAAGTTTTACTGAAGCTTAGCTCTCCAGCTTGTAATCTGCATATTTTTCTGCACCATAACTTCTACAATCCAAACGCATCTCAGTTTTATGAGTCAGTTTTTGAAACAGTATCATTTTATTATTTTTTATTTGACGATTTAAGTGACACATTTAAAGTCGAATCGAACAAGCATTTCCTTCATATTCAAAGTGATGGAGTTTTCTTCTTACTATGTATAACAGCAAAGTATCAAAGGCGTAATATTCGACTTTCCTCCTCGAGAATTTTCTCCTAAAAACGTCTTTAAGTGATCCTCTTATACCTATTTCTCGCAATAACGTTCAGTACCCAACAAGTTTAAAGAGTGTAAAATCTAGTGATCTAGCAATAAAAGTAGTCACCATCTCATCAAGTTCTTCATCATGATTGCCTTTAGGTGCGCGAGGAAACATCATAGTGTTGACCATAGATGCTGCGGTAGCAGTCCTTGTTCTATCAGTACTGAAAGCATTACGATTAGATAAGATACAATCTTATGTAGATCTTCGAGCCATTCAGAGAACTTGAATGAATACGTAACAACATCGTATAGAGTTCCATTTTGAAGTCATGTATTGTCAACGAGGATCGTGTTGATGGATCGACTATTCTTTATTACTTACACCGCTGGTGTTTTAATAAATCAAATTACCAAAGTTAGCCTCCACAAGAACAGACTGCTCATTGCCACTAGCGCACTATTTAACTCCCGCAAGAGGAAATGACCTACAGGTTACAGGATACTTCCCCGTTTTTTCAAACACGGCGCTCTCGAATGTGGTAGTGAGCTATTTCTTCATCTATAAGGATTATGCAAGTATTTTATTATTTACTCAATACGTCTTTTTAATCTTAAAATCGTAAATATTTCTTTCTTCAGCGATCGACAATTTGGTACGAAGAAGTATGCAGCCCTTAGTGACAAACTGGCTACGTCACTGTATAGATCAGTCACATGCAAATACCTCAACGATATGATGATGATGATAACGAATACGTGGCGCATCTCCACATGAAGATAGACTACATCAACGCTTCACATTTCCTATCCCTATAGTTCTGTTCTGATCTATATACGCTATCACTTACGTAACATTCCATTATTTCAAACCTTTTGACGTTACATAGAATACATCATTATCTGACACCTATATACCTAAGACTGAGGCGTTTGTATACAAACAGCAAGATCACACTAAATTTATTCCTCTTCCTATTTCCAGCTGGCATCATCACTCCTAGTACTATAGATACTCTATTGCAGCAATTATCCTTAGTTCGGAGGATAATTTGCTATCTTTTCACTCAACTTTACTACCCTAACCACATTATATTCTTGCCTGTGGCTCGATACTGATAACCGATCAATCGAATTTGTGCAACCCTATCCTCATCCATCACAGTCTTTCGTATAGTATGAATTGTATACGCGTGAAAATCCCACGTTAATTAGCTACAGATGGGTGATATAGAACATACCACGGATTAATGACCCCGTCATGAACGGCTCGTTACATTAAGCCACGCAGGTTACCACCACCATGAACAACAGTATATGCGAGGAAGAAACGGATGGAAAATTGCTGGGGTTCGCATTACGCGTGAAAATGAACCTTTTAAGCAGCCAAGTGAGTAAACTAAGCTTCTACACAAGGTGTCATGTGAGTTAAGAAGAGCCTATTTGTTTACTTTAATTAGAAAGTTTTAACTTTTGATTAAAATCAGTTAAGAATCTAGAATCCTAACGTTATAACAAAATCACTTCGCTGAGTAAGTTTGACACCTCACAATCATTGTGTGGGACCATTTATCTACCTTCCTTAATACATAATGCAAACCCAAAACCTGACCCAATGCACTTTTTATTGATTGAAAGAGTGTTTTTAATTTATTCTAGTAATAATAAAAACATCTCAGAAAGAAATGGTATATACTTACGCTCTTGTTCGACAGCTTTTTTGACGTCTTAATCTTTTCTGAAATACACTTAGAAGCTTTCCTTATTACTGTAGCTTTAACAAACTAGCCACAACGACAAGATAACTGGAAAACTACTTAATCAAAAATAATAACCTTGGATTCTACTTGATTTCTTCCTTCTATTGCTATTTGACATTCACTTTTTGTTTTCAACTCACATGTCTGTAACGGTGCGTATTTTAGTAAACAATACAACGAATAAAACGCACACCATATTACCGCCTGTTGTGTTTTACCCTCTGACGTACTGTTTGGTGAGGGAGACTGCGTTTTAGACAACATCAACTGGAATAATTTCTATGGAAATCAGACCGTTAAATCACTATTATAAGGGTTTTCACCTCTGTTGAAACGCTTTTTGTGCTAAAAGTTCTTTTCGTCGGTGTATCCTTCGAGTTCTATAAGTATTATAATTTCGCTATCGTATCTTTATTTATTGTATAATAATGTTACAATATCGGTAATGATGCTGAGTATGGCCGCAAAACTTGTTACCTCAGGCGGGGGACGTGGACGTGGAACTTGCGCCTGAGGTTCCAAGAAACCAAGATCCAAGTCCCGTCTGAGATTCGAAGTTTTACGGCCAACAGCATCATTATCGATATTCTGAGTTTGTTTTCGTGAATCTTTGTCTTTTTTGTTTGTCATATGAAATCATTTACCTTTCTCCTAACGCAGAATGTGATCCAACCGCAAGAATGGAATATTATCAGTGCATAGAACATTACGTCAAAAATTAGCGACATAGATTTTGTGACCTGTGATATATTCAGATTAGTAAGTATCAGGATTATTGTTGATCTTACTTGTCGTTGAATTATTATCAATCCATACTACTCACATTCTTTTTAACTCAATTTTTTTTCTCAGCGCTTGAAATTTCCAAAAAGTCGCTAGCAACGACAATGTGTTTTAGTAGGTTTATTGTTGTGAAGTAGACTCAGTACTATGTTGTTGTGGAACATTTTGTACCGATGAAATTAGTGGTGCTGCCGCAGTGTCAGCAAACTCATTTTGGAGTTTTCACACACGAACGTTCCGACTATCGATAGCTTTGAAAATCGACATATTTATATATATGTGATTTGAACGAGTAAAAGCCTTCGACTCAACAGCAACTCTTCCGTAATCCACCCAACATTCATTCAGTCACTCTCACGACTCAATATAGTGAAAGCATCACAAAGTGGAGAATTCCGTAAGGATTCGAACTTTCTGCCTTTCACCCTTTCAATAGAAATTAATCAATGTTATAGCATAATCAGCTGTAAATCTTGGCACTTTTATGTCAAAGCATTAAACTCGTCACACCAATAGCTAACACACCAAACCTTTGCGTTTTCTATGAAGTGGTGTTCAACACCTAACATTAACACGGAGACTATAAATGAACCTCTACATCTAAGTAATAATCTGGTTAGAGCAAATATTTACTAGTAGTCCTGATAAATATCTCATGTTATGCCTTATCCTAGATATCGAATCTTTTTTGACTTTATATATCTATACGTATGACATTCAATAACAGTATCATTACAAATCTAATAGAATAATGGCAGTTGTCTTCAGTTTTTGCCTCGTGGCTGGCTGAAACGGTATCTGTAGACTACATCTACTTCTGGTGAAAACAAACACATACTGTTATGCAATCTTCATGACGAAGAAAGACGTGTACACTCATTTACACAAATTTTTGTAAAAGATTTTAACTATTTTATTAAGCATGATCATCTTCAGCGTAGAAAGCCGAATATACGGTTTGACTAGTCAAGTCTGAGGCTGCTCTACTTGAACGGGAGAGTTCAATCCCTTCACTGTTATCGATCACCTTTTCATTCTGATCCAATGTCCGCATGGCAGGAAGGGTCGATACAGCAGAACCATGGATGACAGTGAGTTAATTTTCAAAGCTGCCTACTAAAGTACACCACCATGAGATTAAGGGCAGTCACTAGATTTTAAAGCAACGAATCTTCATATAATTCTTATAAGTAATATAGATTTTTGAAAATTCTCATAAGTTTTTGACTCCATTTACAATTTGCTTAATCACTATAATTATGAAAATAAATTTTTTGCTTATCGACATTCCAACAAACTGATATTTATTCTTGGAGGAAAATTGAGTGCTTAGCATTGAATCGTGGTGCTCACTGTATGAGTCACTACTGTTCAAATTCGATATTCATGAACTGATTAGTATTCTTTCAGTCAAATTAGTGTTGTTAAGTACTTCCAGGAAACATTTTTGCGTATTCATTTAGTCACCCACTGTCTAGCATATTCAAGTAAGTACACAGGATTAACATCAAAAAGAATAAAAATTATCAGCTTTCAGATGTAGTTTTCTGAAACACCTGCTCAAACCAAGTATTGAGAGTAAAAATCAGCACTGTTGTTATTATCGTAAATTATTTTCTTATTCTGCAATTACCCTAATCGTATTATTATTTTACAATGATATTACACTATCTGTAAATATTCTGAATTGGCCGCAAAACTCGGAACCTCAGGCGGGACTCAAGTCCGCACTTATAGATATCCGGTCTACCGTGCTAATCCATTACACTACCAAGTACTATCCATATCTCCATTGTTAGTGTTAAGTGTTTCTAGTTGACTCTGAGTTCAACTTCACCGTTGTTTCGTACTTCTTATTCAATCGAAAACTTAACAATAATTTCCACCCATATCTTTACCGTGATTGAGTACTGTTGAAACTCTTGCAAACTTGCAACCGCTTTCATTGCCAGTAGTACTGCATACTGCTTTGTCATGCAGAGCACGATTGTTGTCTCAATAACTTACAACAATTTGAAGTATCATAACCAACACCTCATCATTTTCTTTTGGACACGTATTAATTTCTGCTCCTAACTTAATTCTAGGAAATGCTCTTACATTTATGGGAAAGATAAGCAAAAATATTATTGATATATGTAACAAATATTGCTACTTTCCACTCCGTTCTAACACCTCTGTCACATATCAGTGCAATCAATATCATATCACTCTGATAGGATCAATCTATAAAAGCATAACTCCATTGCACCTTACTTTACTTTATCTTTGACTTTGGACTTAGACTTGGTCTTGATTTTGACCTCGACCTTTCTACATCGACAACTCTCGATATGTCTCGCTCTTGACTTCCTCTCAGGGAGGTTTATTTTCGTAGACACATTCTACATTGTATCACCATCGATACGTTAGTTTGTGCTTATGTTGTATAGTTTTGATAAAAGTTTATTCATAAAAGTTTGAGGTACATCATCCGACTTTGACATAAACTTTACGGCTACCGAACCCAAGCCAATATAACATAGATGTTCGCGTGTTTATATTTATATACCTTTAAAATTCAGCGTTTAAACAAACAAAACATTGAGAGTAATCATAATTTACCCTTACTAATACGTTAAAGACAGATTGACAAGAAGATAACACATATACAATGAAATAGTTGAGATTTTTAGTGAAATACAAACCACGTGGTATCATTGTATAACAAAGTCAAGCTCTATAACAAATATTTTAATTCTCATGATTCAATTAACTTTGCACACAAATGATGAACACTGATAAAGAAGAATAGTAAAGCAAGAAATGTGGTACGATGGAGCTCACTTTATTTCTCTCTCGTATACACATATGAAATAATGTACGAGAGCTTAAAGTGAGTTTAAAGCTAAACATTAGCTGTGAGTGCTCTGTCCATGCAGATAAAAATGTATACGAAAGCATGTAAGAAACGAATGTAAACACGAACACCTCATAGATAGATAAAACAAAGTTTGAAAGGGGGAACAAACTTATCTACCGGAAAAAACAAGCTCTTTGAGATCAATATTGTTTTGTGTGCATATAATTTTTAGTTTAATAAACTAAGGTTGGTAAGTTAAGAAAACTCATCTGGAAAAATTTTAGCGATCAACAAATCGAGAATAACGTACGAGAGATGTTTATTAAGACGAGGATATTGTAAAATGTTCACCAGTTTCTTCACACCGTTTCTCCAATTCTTTGAGCCAATTGCACGTAGTACATGTGATGGCATATAAAACAAATATATGTTATTATTCGATCGCCAAATAAAAATATCGGAACATAAACGATTCAACTATAAAATAAGACTGAAAACTTCCTTCTGTATTAGAATATATGTAATAGGGATAGAAAAACACGAAATTCTCTCCAAGTACGGATGTACTCACACCTCATTGATAAGGTCGAAGCATTGAACAGAAAAATCCCTGATCATTACCTGAATTTTGAAAAACGCAAAATGACTAGATGTCACTCACTGATTATTAGGATGTTTTATAATAAAAGCAAAAGTAACTCCTACACTGTACATGAACTGTTCCAAAATCAATTTAAATTTAAAAATAATATAATGTTAGCAATCCAAAATAAATACCGCGTCTTGAGCGAATTCCAACGCCAATCTAGTAGCCAAT
>KN716184.1:214356-233236 GCA_000816705.1 Dictyocaulus viviparus
AACGTACATTAGCTTTATGGTACATGTTTTAGTCGCCTAGTCAAATTCAAAAGACAAAATCAATTTCAATACTAGTTCCTCCATACGTTACTGCAGCGCCACAATGATTTCCTCTTCCTAAGTCAAAAACACTCCGAGTCACGAAAAAAAAACCTTTCTTTGCATACTGTCATGGATGCGAGAAGCTTCAGCTAGAAAACATAGTTCATGAATTGGTCCGCAAATATCCTGAAGATACAGACGGAACATAGAAAACTGTCGCGCATCTCTCAAAACCTAAAAGTTTTCATCTTTATTAATGCTAGGTTTTGATACAATTAAATTTTTTTATGTTTAACTGTTAATAAAATCTGAGATCAATCAAAACTCGATTTTAATTAACCATTACTAGCGTAATTTTGAATTGCAAATTTCTCAAGAAGGCTTTAGATAAAGAAGGATAAATTCCATTGTCTTCAACTCTAAAATACTTTTCATCTAAGTGGTTTTGCACTAACTTCTATATGAAAATTAAGAAATAGAAGAACTAATAACTAACCTCGCTTAATTTTAACTGAAGCAAGGAATCCGGCAGCGTTTGTGTATTCATTTCAATAAAATTAGACAAAAACAACTCATTCTTCTGAAAAAGCTTCATCAATGAGTGTTAAGTATAAGACTTAAACACATTGCCTGAGTACGAAAATTACCGAAAGCTTACGTCGTTTCTAACTTGAGGCATACAGTCATCATGCAATCTATGAACATCGAATGCCACAATTAAAAGATGATTTATTGTATCGGGATCCGCGATCAAATCGAGACACGGGAAGAGAAAAGCGTGTACGATCAGTTCTCTCAGAAAATGTCTGGCAGACTGTGATGGCCATGATGACTAGAATCATTCTATATATTACGCATTCAAAGAAAAAAAAAACACAAAACATGAAAAACATTCCCTGTAAACAATTGCATTAACTTTAATGATACGAAGTATGTCGATGAAAACTTATGAATCACCAATTACTAAAAATCGCGCTTTTCATATGCAACGTTTATGATAATTAATAATGTTGGCCTATCAACAAAGAAGTGAATGTGGTGACTTCAAAAAAAAAGTAAACAATGTAGCAAAGACGTAACACAAGTCGAAAATTCCAAAGAGGCATGAAATTAAGTCGATCTGATCAAAGATATTGTGGTTTAGTACTCAGAAGAAAAACTAAGAATAAAACATGCTGTATTCCACATATGGTGCAATGTCGCTCAAATTCTACAGGAAAATGACCACTAAGAAAGAAATGCCAATCAACAAACCTTAAATGAAAAAACCTTAGAGATATATATATACATAATCTTCTAAAAAATCTGCACTTGATTCCAGTCAAAACCCTGCAATAAATAATAGAAACGAAAAACAGGGGCAATCAGAGATTGCTTTAAGCTACTTTGGTAAGAGAAAAAAACTGGCAAGATGGCCATTAACACCAATATCCACCCCGAAATGTCAGCTTTGAAGCCAAAACAGACTACTCAGAATTAAAAAAAAAGTGAAGCGCTGTGTACTTACGTGTGCAGTTATAAGAACGCTTTATTAAAGACAATTTAATTGAAGTAAAAAAGATCAATTACGACGTAACCAGACAGATCGAAAGTATAGCACAACAGTCATTATGAGCTGTTTATTATGTCGGAGAAAACTAGTTCTTCATAACACAGATTAATAGTTGGTGATATTGCTGCAGTAATTTACATAAACTTTATCACAAACATTCTTTTAAGCGAATAACGATACGAACTGGGTGTTTAGCCAGATACGTAAACAAAATTAAATAAAATTAATAGAAATAATAAAGTAAAATAATGTAGGCCTTGGTGTTGATCAATACCAGTGGTATGCGCCTATGTATTCGGCTCAATGTGGAATCGTATACGTGCCTATCCATTGAGATCATAAGCTCGATACTAATCGCGTCAATGATGCCTATGATTTTGCCGATCTTATACCAGTGGTACAAAACAAATTGAGCTTACTCATTAAATGCGAGTCATAACCATCTGTAATATCAGCAACTGTCCCACCAGGTCTTTAACCAAATCAACGTGTTGAATGAAATCCACGATTACACCTACATCTCCATTCAAATACGAATGTATCTATAGAAGTACAGATAATGAAGACAAATAAAAGCAAAATCATGTGAAAAAAGTGCGGGACAGCATTTCATGAATGTTTTTAAACTGAATATACGTATGGATAAAATGTCAATTCACTAACGCTTGCCGCTCCTTAAAATTGATTCAAGAGGGGCAAGGATACATAAATTTGTAAACAACAGTTTCAGTGGAAAGCTACAAAAATGGAAAATTATGAATAACAAAAATAAATAGGAAAGAAGACGTATTTATAAACAATAAAAAATAAATACAATGAAGCTTCCGAATTAAATACAATAATAAGGTCTGATATAAAGGATAACTTGAGCATACAACTGTTTGCAAAAATGTATTCTCCACATTATTTCCTTCAGTAATATCTTTAAATTAATAAGCAGGAGCTTGATCAAAAGCAAAAATATTTGTTTGTTAGCTAGCTGAAAAGTTCAAATACAATATCAATCAATCATGTTGTTAATAAATGATAATCTTTCTCCATAGAATAATTTGCTTCGATAATCGTTTGATTTTTTGGGAGAAAATACGGGTTTCCTTCTAAAAACGCCTTTGCATCTCAATTTCAAACGACAAAAAATAGCGAAAAAAATTTCTAGTAAAAAGTCTATGTGGTTTCGAACAATCCAATAGACAAGTTGGATATAAAAACCAAAGTTATGTATTAAAGTTGACAGTACATTGCTGAACATAAGGTACACAAATTGTAGAAACGTACAAAAACAACATGATAACGAATGAAATCTTTATAATGAATAATGCAATCAGAATGAAATAATTTTAAAAAAGAATCATTGACTAACCATATTCGTTTTTCCTGTAAAATTCGAAGCACAGTCGTCCTCATGAGCTCTGCCAGCAAGATGAGAGTCATCAAACAATTTTAATATTAGGAAATCGGCTACCTAAGATATTATAGCTTTTTAAAAATAATTTACGATTGAACAATCATTTAAGTAAACATAGCAATAAAATTTTGTTGATTAGAATATCATAATAGGACAGATTATTAAAAAATACATAGGACTGATACTACATACTTATCCTCATTTTCCAATAGAGATTCTAGTGCAACGAAAAATTTTACAGATAGTGTGTTTAAAATGTAAGAAATTAAAAATTAACACGATAGATATTGAAAATCATCACAAAAACAAATTAGTAAACTAACCTATGAGGAATAGTAAACAGACTCCTTATAAATATTATTTTCAACAATCTGCTTTAGCCTTTTTTTATATTTCCATGCCAGTTTTTCGTATTTTTAACTGTTTTATAGCGAATACAAATTTGTTGTGAAAAACCTCTTGCTTACTTTGGCGAATTTGATCAGAAGTCAAATATAACAAGAAATTTTGTTGCATAAAATACAAAAAGTATCAATTTCGACACCTGTCTGAGATAATCAAGTTCATTTCGACGGCTACCCATGCAAAAATGTAAATCGCCCATTCTTTCACATATACGTGTTTCAAAAATAGAACGATGATAATTCTGAAATCCAGTAAAATGTGCAACTCCATTTATCATATCATTCTACTATTTCAGTAATACGACAAAAAACAAACCAGTTCGGATAACTGGTTTTCAATTTGAACGATTCTGTGCATATGAAGAGCAATATTTGGCAAAATATCTTCTGTTATTAAACTAGGAATGTCTAGAATTACCATTCTCTTCACAATCTGAGAGCACACAAAACGAATCTGATACCTGAAAACTGTGAAAACTGAAAAAGTGTTAAACAGAACCAAGACATTTCCAGCTCTGCTTCAAATCATACAGCTAAGAAAAATGACCTCCATATCAATTTCATGCTATATTCAAAGAATTCTGTTATTATTTCAGCTCACCTTACTTCATTCAAAAAATCACGATCACGACTAATACCCGCCTCGTACCAATTGTTCACGTACTCATCAATTATTTGATCAAGTAAACTCTGCACAGCTTCATTAAAAGACGGTGATACTCTAAGCCCTGAAAACAATTATGATACACAAATTCAAGCTAATTTTGAGGTA
The DNA here is from genome assembly GCA_000816705.1 of Dictyocaulus viviparus. Taxonomy (NCBI): domain Eukaryota; kingdom Metazoa; phylum Nematoda; class Chromadorea; order Rhabditida; family Metastrongylidae; genus Dictyocaulus; species Dictyocaulus viviparus. The sequence continues at coordinate 218,532 of KN716184.1, forward strand.
ATAAAATATTGAAAAAAACAATGGTGTCAGAACATTCACGAAGAACAACCAGGCGAGCTTGCAGAGCTTCAAAAACGGTTTAGCTCGACAAACCATTATGGCTCATACGCGGGATTGACCGCAGTATCGCGAGACCAAAAGAGCACTCTGTCTGACACCCATCGATCTTAACTATTTCGCTTTCAGTGCATACAGATTTTTAATAAGCCCTGTCAAAGTCTAAAACCTTTTCGAAATTTCATACCGATATTGTTACTTACGCAAAAACGGAAGCTATACAGGACGATATCATATCGCCAAAGCTGTTCGCAGGCACTATGCACCACTCGAATTTTAAAATGGGAGGATGATGGGAGTGAAAATCATCGATCGGCCACTTCACCACCTACGCTTCGCTGTTCATAATATGTTAGTTGCATCAAACATAGTTCAACCAAAGCAAATGTTAGCCGACTTCGACAAAACTTGTGGATAAGATGGCCTCAAGTTAAACCTCAAGAAAAACGATGCTTACGAAAAACAAATACTTTTCCAATGCTTCAAAATTGCTTAACGTAAAGAATATTTTGGAATGTGCAAGCTATGTGCGTATGCAAGTTGAGAAAGAATGTATGACAAACGACACAACAGAGCTTTCCAAATTTTTTAGCTTAACTCTATAACCATAATCCTAACAGAGTAACTAGATTTTGTCCAAGCTTTCATTGAATTTGCTAAGTACGCAAATGTGAAGCTCCGAGTATATTGTTTCGATACGACGGCTATTTCTGTTTGAACGCATGCCTCAAAAAGCCAAATTTTACAAAAGCTAAGCGGTTTTTGTATCGTAGAAGTAAGAAATGAAGAACTCGACATTTCGACCAAGGATCAGAGACGCAACTGCAACTCATAAGTTATCAGAAATAAAATGAACAAAGCACTGAGCTTGCCCTTGAGCGCAATAAAAAAAATAGAAGTTTTCTGGTACACGTTCGATTTTGCCGATGAAAAACGGAGATTCAGACTAAGATAATGAGTTCTAGTTACGGCTATATTATGAAATTTGTCATGAATTGATGGACAGCCTCTTAAAGATTAAACAAATAATCAACTCTCATGTTGCAATCAACATTAAGTCTACTCTGTCTAAAGCATAAAATTCGCTACTCTTCAGAATAAAAGTGTTGAAGAAAATATAAACGGCAAGGTAGAAAGCCAAAACATGGTAACAAGAAACAAATAGAATAAACAATCGACATAACGTCGAAAACAAATTAATGCATGTGAAGCATATGACCGACAAAAAGCATAGTTATGTTCAATTGGATGTCAATGATTGAAATAAACCGTACCTAGCTGAACTTGAGCTCACCTTTCCAAGGGAAAGATTTCAGATTTGGAAATTCAAATGTAAAGGTTCCTGTGCAGTTTGCTTCGTCCTTGCTCGAAAACCATGAATTAATTAATGGATATAAAAAATGACCATCCGAAGAACTGAATATCCAAACTGCTATGCTAACTCCGACAAAGAGTGAACATATGCAGCAGATAATTGGAAGAGCGCTATAATTAAATAGAATCACAAAGCTGCATCACGAAGTAGTGCAAAATCATTTGAAACAACAAATTATTTCCTGTCGGACTGAAATTCAGCTTAAAGCTGAATTAATCGAATACAACTAACAATCTTAAAAATAAAACCCTAATGAAATCCGACTCGGTGAGCATTTGCTCTTGCTCCGTTTTTTGTTCCTTTTCTCTATTATAATACTAGCATCATCGTAACATAGCAAAATGGACAAAATGGTATGAAAAGCTGTAGAGGGTTATTTTTTCTTCAGAAACAAGTATTATATTTACTCTCTTGCAAAGATTGATTATAATATTCTTAAGCAATTTTCACGTAATTTTTTTTAAAGCAACACCATGTAAGAAGCACTTTGCAAACAAAAAATTCAGAAGTAGAAATGAAATATGTTAGAAAAACTCGGTATTTTCAAATAAAGAAATCGAGACATACCCAAATCCAATATAAATCAGAGCAGCCACAAATAATGACAAATAAGTCGTTGTTCTTAACCAAGAAGTAGGTTCAATAATTCCTTTCGTGTTTTGTAGTTCCATTAATGAACGTATTTGTTACATAGCCTAATTGATATTGGAATCACAAGAAACAATGACCAAAAAGGTGCAAAAGTATTCATCGAGATCAGAACGAAAACATCAATAAAAAAAACAAAAATTAAAACGAAATATTATTCACAGATAAGAGCAACCCATGGCCATGGAGCAACGATTAGCACCATGTTTAGCAATCGCTTAGATGTCTAGAATAGAAGCCCCTGATTTCTAATGTTGCCCGTTGCTATACTTTTGAATATGTATGATTGTTTTTTTTTAATCTTATCCACACAAGGAGAACTGGACAAATGTTCTGCATTTTACAATGAGAAGCTGGAGCACATTAAGCTCATCATGGAACGATCGAAGAACGGGTGGCTACCATTGTCAAATGTTCAGGTAAATCTTTTGGACAACGGTTTCCAACCAAGTGGTACCGTAAGCCAAGTGATAAAATTATCCTAGTACACTATTCGTCTGCCCATCCCTTACGAAGAAAGTGTTATGACGTGATAATGTTATGGTGTTAACGTCTTATATGTTTCGTACAGCGTGGGACGTATATACATGAGAAACAGAACGAACAGATTCTTGGAATTTGGCAAAGGAAGAGCTATTTCCAATGGCTATAATATTTTGTCACAAGTTATAGAAGGCACATTAGGAAGGACAAGAAAATTTTAGAACAAGCAATTTCTCGTTTCTTTTACCCTTTATATCTATTGAAGTAAACATATCCATTAAGCGATGCCTAAAAAGGGTAAACTCAGAGGGTTTGATAACAATTGTACAAATCCCACCAAATTCTCTTAAACACTCATCGTCTATACGACGCCTATGTAAGACGAAGCAGTACATTTTATGCCCGACGGTGAAAACGTTAATTGCACGGGCTCAGGTACGATATACTTGATTTCATGCAATGCTTGCGGTGAGCAATATATTGGTGAAACGAGCCATACCCCATGTGTTAGAATAAGGGAGCACCAAGATAGAAAAACAAAACTCAAAATAAACACCAAAGGGTTGAAAAACAAAATTGAGATCGATTTCGAAATAAAACTTGATACTCGTGAGCAATAAACAAAAACATCCGCGCGGTTTTTCGGAACAATCTGGATTAATTCCTGAGTACCTAAGTTAAACAACAAGGATGGGTTTTTTGTAGTAATGCATGACCTAAAATACTAACTTCAACCATCAAACCTTATTCTCTATGCTATCTCTATAAGCGAATGCCTCCATCAAACAACGAAGGAGATCCACTTTAAAGAGGTGAGTGTTTGAGATAAGGTGTATATGTGATTGAGTGACCAAAAATTTAGATTGGTGATTAGTTTTGCAGTTGTTTGATTGAATGAATCGCATATTTGACGTAGACTTCTTCAGGCTATGAAGAAAGCGATTCTGCCGAAACGTTAGCCTGTGTTTGTGTTGCATTGTGTTTAATGAAACATCACATACCAACCCCGAGCTAAAGAAACTTACAATCAAGATATTCAATTTAGAAATGCAGAGGTTATAGGATATCCGATCTTGAAACGTATTAGTACAAAGTCTTGTAAAACATTCATTGGAAAAAATTACAAATTGAAATGCACTGACTGCTCAGACAAAACAACAAAACCACTAGGTACATTGCTGTTCTGATGGTTCCTTCTTTCTCAAGGCATTGAGACGACGAATATTCACTGGGAATTCCACTGGTTTCACCTACAAATAATCCTAATAAATACAATTGTAGAGCATGATGCCACAACAACATCTAAACAAAGCACATACGGTGTGATCGAACCTCAAAATGTTTGACCAAATCGGCAGGAAAAAAGCAATTCAATAGCAATAAAATGCAAGCGTACGTAAATATTCCTAAGTGTTTTTAATCGTCCAGTATGTTATCGAAATGTTCCAGAAATTTATGTTTTCAAATCTTTACAATATTTAGAAATTCCAAATCATTTATTTCCCGAGGAAAATTCCTCACTCTCGACCCAAAAATGAAGAAAAGTCTAATAATGCGAATTTCAGTATGTCAGTTCTTTTTTTTATGACAACAAATTATTTGATAGTGTAGCAATCTATCACTAGTGTCTTCGGCAAAGAAAATAGCAGAAAATTTCAATGTCCCTAAAATTTTTCATTTTTTTAAGTTAAAAAACCTTAATGAATCTAGAATTTTGAAGAATATGTGGCAAAACTATGCTTAAAAAACCATCGTTAAGAAATATACCGAATCCTAAAGATAATGTTAAGAATGATATCAGAAAAAACCACGATATTACGTCTTATTTTGCGTGCTTTTTTTTTGCATCTAGCTACATAATGAAAATGCTAACTTTATAGAATCTAGTTCCTGGGATTCGTTTACCACGAACATCAGCAGCAAACGGTAGCAATGCCGACCTCGTTGCCATTCCTTTTCCACAAGGAGTGTAAGATCGAATCCGGATTAAGGCACTTGAACTAGATACTAGCACCCATCCAATTGATGAAAGAACAATATCAGCAACTGCTCCACCACTCTAGAAATCGACGTTTTATTGATATACAAAAAGATAACAAATGATCACTTATACGAACTTCTTTTCCATTGAGCTCGAATACACAGCTTTCCAAGTCTGGCCATTGTGCGAGTCTGTTATTTCCACAAGGAACTACAAGAGCACCCGTTGGAACATTCGCCTTTAGAAATTCATCTACTTCAGTTGTCGGCATACAATTTAATGGAAGGTCATCGCTTGCGAAAGTAGTTAACTAAAAATCAAAATTGACTATAGCAAAAATATAAGACCACTTGTGTTATTTTCAATACTCTGTTTTCAAATGTAATACACCTAAACAAAAACGTTGAATAACTACGTTCAAGAATTTTCTAAGTCGGCAAGACAAACGGAAAGTTATGTTTAATGAAAACAAAATAACATAATTTTGTCAAGATATGTAGAAACCTAAAATTTTGAAAACTATTTAAAATGTGTGAAGAACAATTTTCAACATCAGTACGAGCAACACCTCCGAAATATTGATGTATTTCCCATTAACTAACATTAGCGAGCTTATTACTGTAAAAAATGGAATAGTATAGAATTCGTCGACTAAAATTTGACTGAACATAGCAACATAGCAGACTGAACATAGCTCATGTGAAGTGGTTTTTAACTATTTTGCTGAAACGTTCTAACTTCCCACTAACCAGCAAGCGATTATACTTCACACATTTTTCAACATCAACACGAGCAACACCTCCGATCAGAAGTGAGTATCCAACGGGCACTAAAGCAGTGCGTGGACGTAACAAACGACGAGGCAATACATGTGTTAATTCGTCTAGGGTGAACAGATTGAGTACCTTTAAAAAAACTTAAAACTTTCAACAATGAAGTACCTCACTGTATTGAGTCAATGAGTAAAAGAAAGCTGTCACATTGAAACAAATTACCTGCTCATCATTCACTGTACCTGGAGTATCATAACACCAAATTCCTTCCGTGAAAAGTGGGTCTTGTAATGACCATCTAAAAAAAAACATATATCTACACTGCTCATTACAAATTCTAAAAATCAAAATAATTAAAGACACAGCTTGAAAGTCAGCAAACATTTCGACGTTGTAAAGAAGACATAAATTGAAATCAATGATACAAACTACTAATAAGTTTATTTCAAAAAATAGTGATCAAAATAACGTAAAGAACTAGGAACACTCAGAACGAGAAGTTGAAGAAGCAGATAGAATAGGATTCTTACCGAGGACTGTTTTTAGAGCTTTTTAAAGGATCCTCTGTTAGAATTTTGCTAGTGGGTATCGGTTGTAAATCATCATCTTTTTCCTGAAAATAAAACGCTGAACACGCGTATTAGGTAATTCTACCGCATTTTTGTTGGTGATCGCCTATCGATTTTGGAATGAAAATGAATAGAATAACCTTGAATGTATTTTGAACTGCTCCGAACAATACAGCATAATTCGGGTTCTTCGTTTTTTGGAGCAAAAGTTTCCTTTAACACCAATGCATTAATATATACAATAGCTTCCACACTGTGTGCTGCGGGGTGTATTGAAAGAAATTCCCTAATTCTAAGCATTTAAAAAAATAAACGTAACAATAGTACCAACCTACTATACATTTCTTTCTGTAGCCATGCTCTATGTTGGAGCAATCTCCGCCGTCGGAGCTCAAGCCGATAGTTGGTAGGCTTCATGACAGGAAATTTCAACAATGATAACTTGAAACAAGTTCTTAAATTTTGAAACTTTTAAAGAAAATTTCAATTTGCTTAAATGGTAAGGGCATTGCACGAATAACAACATTACCAAAATTTAATAACGAATACAAAACATAAAGCTTCCGCACTGATTAATTGTTACAGACAAACGTCACAAATTCGACCTTTTCCATAATTGTAGGAGTCAATGAATGAAAATCTAGTCTGTACTATGATTAGTGTTTATTATCTATCAAACTAGCATTCCTGATTGTGGAGGATAATTCTAGTTCCAATACACCGAGTCTAAAGGGATGGAAAGCTTGTGTGAGTGAAGGCGTATGAAGCCGTAGCGTGTCCTGCCATTACGTCACGCGCCCATACATCACAAACTATTTAGTGAATAGAGAATTACCGTTGTTCCGGGCCATACAGAAGTCGTCGCTCTCTCAACAACATCAATAGCATGGACCTTGCACAGATCCGATTGCAACAAAGCATTGAATACACTCCTTCAAAACATCACATGAAAGATATAAAATAATGCATAAAAAGAATTTTCAATGAACAACACAAATGAATCAAAATGTTAGTACATCTTATATTCCATTTATAAGTAACCATTTATGAGAATAAAATCCAAAGTTTTTCAAAATTTTTACATATTGTAATCAAACTAAAATCCGTGACAAAGAAGAAATCGTAAAAACAGAAAAACTTGGTACGTACGACTTTCCAGCATTTGTACACCCTATTAAATAGATATCGTTACGCATTCCTAGTTTGACATTCGTGTATTTCAAGTATATTTCCTAGAATATCCAATCGTTTTAACGTAAATCATGCATTCTGCATCAACTAAACAAATTGTATTTCAAACCCACAGTGATAAGATCCTCGATACCATATCCGGTTTTTGCACTGACTAGAGCAGTGTGTAATATATTAAAGTGGTCGCGAAAACCCGCTTTAGCAATAGCCTCTTCAACAACTAATTTAAATCTCTTCAAATAGCCGCATTTAGCATCAGGTGGTAGAAGATCGACTTTATTAGCTGTAAATAGTGAATGATCAAAATACGGTGAGATTACTAAACGAGTACATTCTATGAAGAATGTGATATATTGCACCATAATAAGATAGAAAAGTCAAAAACCGATATTTCGTTTCCTATTTTATTTTACAATAACATTCAATGCATAGAAGATAGACGACCAATTTATATGAGATTGATCGAAAATGATACCCTTGAGCATTTCACGAATTACTCAGCTTTTCCGAATCTTTTAATTGATTACGGTGTGAAAAATGTTAACAAAAGTTTAAATAATAAGCTTTATAAATAATGTGCAGATTTACCTATGACTATCATTGGCTTTTGGCATCCAATAATACTAGGTAAGTGTTGGTAAATGCTTCCTGGAATGTCAGTGATGTCTACAATCAACAGTACAAGAGCTTCGCTATTCAGTCGCAAACATGACATGATAGACTCGTAATCCACTCGGCAGACGTTTACATTAATTTGAAAAGATCATTATAAAAAATTGTTCATTGATCTATAATAAGACTCACTATACTAAATGTTACACCGATTACTGTTATGTGTCCTGTATCGCATTGATAAACATAGTTTGCTGTTGTTTGATCATTTTTTTTTGAACTATGTGCAGCATAATCAAAAACACGTAATATTATCCCCGACTGAAAACATTGAATAAAAAAAGGTACCAAAAAATTGTAGTATTTCAGTAAGTGACATCGTCTACATAATATTGCCTCTGTCATCTTTTTACGAACTGTCTTATCGAGTAGCTCCTCAGGCAAAAAGCCAGGTAGCGAACTATTCTATAAAATTTCAACTCTTTCAAAACAAAACCACGGCAAAGTTAAAGATATAACATGTTTTTTCTATACCTTACAATGCAACTGTGCACCGCAACCGCTACAATGCTTATCGATAGCCGGCCTTGTTGGGTTCACAGTAACAATTTCTTCTGTCTCTTCACAAAACGTTTCGTCGTCATCAAGCGCATTAGAAACCTGACCAAAATAAAACAGAAGTAATAAAGTGAATTCAATGAGAATGTCAAAAATTGGTGGCTATACTTAAAATTAACCTGGCCAGTATTTTGATAAGGCTGCTGAAACTGAATCACTTCAACTGCATCCATGGGACCAAATGTATCATAAGACGACCTACAAATATTTGAAATGACCTACATGTTTACAGTATGCATTAATGAAGTTCATGTTAGAGATTAACATACAAGTAATATAATAGAAATTTACAAACTCACTTATAACTAGTGAAAAAAATTTGAACAACAGCAAAATTCTCCTGTCTCAGAAAAAAACTACTGAAGCCAAGGAATATTAAAGACTTGTTTTTTCTAGCTAACAAAATGTTCCGCAGTAAATTGGTCAGAAATATCTACACGTCTATAACTCAAACCAGCTAACATTGTTATCTCATCCGGGAAATCTTTGGTACTCCCCAATACGTATTCGTCTAAATAAATATCACCGTTTACAAAATATCCTCGATCACCGCAATCCCGCCCTGAAACGGCATGGGATTAGAATAAAACAAAATCTCGAGTGCACAATGAGAAAAAGATTATTTCCAAGCAATAGCAATATTTTTAAATTCCTATAAAATTGTTTTAAAAGTAATTGTTTACTGAGTTTGAATAATAAAACCATAACCCCAAGGATCGGGGCGCAGTGACACAGTGGCGAAAGTGCCACAGTGAAACGCAGGCCTAAATTAGTAGGACCAAGGCCACCATCCGGTCGGTAAAATGCTATCAGAGAAATCTGGGTAAGACAAACAGCACTGGATTCGTGAAGAGCGGTCCACTCAAGTCCCTGTACCTCGCGTATATATCTCTATATATTATATCTTTAAGTGCGCATTTAACTACCTACACGATATCACATTCAACACGATGGCGTAGGCGCATTCCACCGCAAGGGATTGATTCGAGCCTGCATGTCGTCAAAGCTTATCTATTTCGTCCCAAGAATCATTATTTAGAAAATCGCATATAAAAAGAAAGTGCAATAAAGGAGTGTAAGCATACCTTCAGTGCTCCCTTTGGTCATCGAATTTTTACTACCATTACAGAATACGTTCGCGTCCAATGGTTTAGCCGCAAGAGGTAGTTCACAAGTGGAAGAATTATACAATTTCGAGAAACGTACAGCCTCCAGGATTTCCCTTTGATGAGGTACTTCTTCATAACCATTATTATTTCTAAATACAAATCTAATAGATTCTAGTCACTATCACACCTCCTATATAGTTTATATATTTATACATACAACGCTTCTCGACCATGTCCTTCGCAAATAGAATATTCCACAAAGATACTTATTAACAGCAGATTTTTAAAACACTTTTCCTCAAACTTTAGTAAAATACATTTTGGTACCAACCCTTCATTTTTTCACAATTTCTGAAAAGCTGTAGATCTCTAGCATCTCCCATTACTACATGACTTCCCTACTTATTTCACTAGAATGAATGGATAAGAAACATCAGGAATAGTGAATAATGAAAACTATATTTTCACAGAATTCTATTTGTAGCTCACACTATCACATTATCCATAAGGATGGAATCCGATATAGATCCACTCTTTGGGAGATTTGCATCTAAATTTTGATCAAGCTCGTATTTGAGTAGGCGCTTGTATATCAACTTTATCTGAAAAGTCATGAGATAAATTCAACTTAAAAGTACGATAATACAAACCTATAAAAAACAATCATGAATTTCCCACAAAACAAATTGTTGCGTGAAGCACATTACCTGAGAGCTACGACTTTTCAGAGTTTCAAGGACACAAGACCGGCTCAGCCTTCTAACTATGTTCAAGAACATGTACGTTCGTATTTTGTATTATGAATAAAGGTTTTTCGGAAAGAAAGATGTAGTACTAAAATGATAAAGCCGTCGCTCTACCTAAAATACCTCAAAAGTTAATAGTTCTACAGATTCAACGGATAATTTATGTAACCTTCAAGCACGCTGAGATCACTTTTCCGTTCAGTTGTCAAATGTTCCCCAAAATCGTACTCAATAGCCTTGAAAGCGTCAAGTTATAAATAAAAAATTAAGGTAAATAAATAAACAAATAAACAGAAAAAATTAATACAAAGAAGTTGACGGAATATCGAAAAGACAAAACGACTGAAAATTTTCCAAATATTCTCACGTTTGGAAATAAACGTACTATATTTTTTGAACAGCATTACTCTCTTTTTTATACAAACAAAAATATATGTTAAAAGCAATCACTTGAAAAAGCTGTTACATTTTATGACTTCAAAAACCTCAATCAATCGGAATCTGAGAAGTACAGAATAACAGAAATGACAGAAAAATAGCAATAATAGATGTGAAGATGATAACAATAGCAGAACTAATAATGTAAATAATAATACCTCTACTTCTTCAAAAATGCGGTAGCCACCAAAACAGTAAATATTGGACACCAAAACAACAGTGACGAAAGTTGTTAGTGAGAGAACAATAAGTAATGGAATTGCAATGACCCAGTATTTGGCAGGTACGTATGTAATACCTGAATTCTTTGCGGAAAAATAGTAGTAACAAGGAGAATGCACAGACGTTTATCAATGATTAAATCATCTCACCTATGCTTCTTAATATTGGGGTCGGAATAACAGCCCACAGTGTATACAATGTCAAGAAACAAATAGACGATATATAAAGGGCGAAACCATATATACCTTTAAAAGCCAAAATACTACTGGTATAAATTAATTCGAAACCATACTTATGCAAAATACAAAGAAACGAACCACGTGCTGGAAGTGGATTTGGCGTGTGAATGTCTTCCAAACTATCACGTGTTGGCATGAGCCAACGAATCTGGACGATCAGCACCGATCAAAAAATTAAAATGTTATAAAGTACGAAAAACCGACACCAAAGAGAATACTGACATCAAAACAAAATGAAGTTAATTCAATCACATTTATGAAAGACATCTTTTATTACAAAATATTCAGAACTTTGCCAACTTATTATGTCATTTAATCTTACATGATCTACATAACGACATATTTTCTTTTACCGATAATTTTTCAACAAAAATTCCGCTACAATCGATGCCGCAATTAGTTACGACTAATCGAATAAACCCTAATATTTGATAGGTTCTATTTCCATTCGTCATCTCCATTATGGCTGTCTCTGTCATGGCAATCTTCATTGTAGTTGTCCTTTCCGACCGATATTCCTTGCATGAATGTAAACCGTCATTGGAGGACATTCCAGCAATAGCTAAACCAATTCTTCAATTCCAATACTCGTTCACTAATTGGCAAACATATCAAAGAAATAAATGGTTTTCAAACCAAACGTCTTTGAAAAACAATGAAATTATTGTTCGAATTTTCAGTATCTGTTGGTTTTCGTCACCATTTAAAGAAGTAAGAGATAAAAAATCTATTTCCAATTAACCTTTTCTTCTGGCGTCAAGTGCTTTTGCTAACGACGCCATCAAATTATTACCACTGGAAGATTGACTTGTCGACAATGCTGAAGAGTTCAGCAACTCACTTCCCTATAACAGCACATGATCATCTGAAAATTTTCCACATATTTTAGAGTATGGAAGAACCTTAACACGGCGACCGGTAGAAACCACACTTTTTAACTTTGCTTTATTAACACCACCAGCGGCACGAATAGCTGCCATTAGGTCGGACCTTAAACAACAATAGAACAAAATCAGGAATGAAAAAATCGCACCTAACCAAACCTATCAGCTTGCGGCATCGATGTCAACTGTGAAGAAGCACCAGAAAAGGACAATGGAGGAGGAGGTGGTGGAGGCGGAGGAGGTTGTGGAAGAGGTGTAAGTAATTGTGGTGCAACAGGAGAAAGCAAAGATGGAGATGGAGGTGGAGATTCCGATACAGGATAGGAAGTTTCACTTGACGCTGCTACTTGGGCAGCACATCGCGCCTTCGATGATAATATTGTCGTGGTGGGAAAATTTTCCTGTTTCACAGTGCCGTAATCTGAAATCGCATTTTCGTCGTCAAGAATCGAGCTTTTTAAATATGCGTAAATATTTGACAGTTGATTTGAACCCACTGAGTACTGACTTAGCTGTAAATTCATTTGAATACTTGTTAACAATTATCTGAAATAGACGAGTAGTCCTAGAGAATGGTAACCAACCTTCATCAGTAGCATTGTCCCGAATTGTTTCTACACTCTCACCACTACTAGTCACATCCATTCTTTTTGAAGTGAAAATTTCACAAGTTGTTGACGGTGCGGTAGTGTTATCCAGTATAGTCAAATCTTCAGCAATCCCTACAACAAAATCATTATGAGGCTTTCTGTACATGAACAAAAACCATTTAGAAGACCTGGCAAGTCTGGAAGAATACTAGGAAGGTTTAAATCTTCAACAGGACCAGACTCAGGAATGTAGTCAAGCGGATCATTCAAATGACCATAAGTTCCACAAATAGCAGACGCATTTTCTATTACTTTCACACTATAAGGAGACCATAATCAGTTGCTTGCGAAATTTCAAATTTGACTAATAAACAACAATTTCACCAAACAATAGAAAAAAGGAAAGTCATAAAGTAAAAATCCTATTCCTACCATAAAAATTTGCTAGAAAGCAAAATAAAAAATTATACTTATGAACTCTTTTCTTTTGACAAACAAAATTGATTCTTTTCGATGACTTTTCTCCACATGTTAGTTCATCTGTACCATAGTAAAACAAGTCAGCAAATGATCCCACCTTCCTCAAGGCTTGCACACCTTAACCAAGCGATAATAGAGAAAATATTTAAGGTAACAAGGCTCCCATAAATACTAATACGTGATAAAGCATTTCTGACCATCATCATTAGAATGCAATAATTGACTTGGAAGATGGAATCGTTTTCGCTCTTCTAATTCTTGTCGCATATCGACAACATACGAAGGCCGCAATTTTGGCTCGAACACATCTATAATTAGATTAAAATTACTGAATATATATCGTACAGCATTATAGACGGACGTCTCGTCAAATTAAATTAATGATGAATATCTAATGAAACTCGTGTCTCGAGTTAAGAACCAAACACATTTCTAATTATTTCAGAAAAAAGGTCATTTATAAAAAGCTTTTGCTTCACTGCTTCCATAAATGTCACCTTGTCTATCTTTGGCGACAGATATAGCCAAGCCTTCTACAGGAATATATTCTGGTGCAGGAAAATGTGATGGGCACGAAAGAACAATCGAGGTGTTCATCTGGATAATGGTCTTATACGAATAAATACATCTAAAATGTAAGCTAGAGTGTATCGAATAACTTATTACACTTCATAACTTGGAACACCTATTAAATTCAAATTAATCAGCAAAACCAGAATTGTGGAAAAGTGATTGAAGCAAAATCAACTCTATTTCTCAAAAGAGTAACATAGAAGAACTCATGAAAATATTAAAAATATTATATACCAGCGCTAATCTAACTCATAGAGTAGGTTTAGGGCAGTACATTGATAGTAGGAGCTGCAGTGATACACAGGCTTCAATCAGTGAGCACATGAAAGAGTTGAAGTACTGGCAGATTAGCCCGCTCAGGTATCGGTCAACTGGTACTAGCGTACTTTGTAAAGGTAAATAGCGTTGAACCGTCATAAGAGTTGTCATTTTAAATCTATTGCATTCAAACATTATGATTTTATGAAAAAAATGGATGTATGTCGTATATCAAAAATGGAATAACGCTAGTTCTTATTAAGACATAGCATTAGCTGGCCCCATTTGTGACTTTGAAATGACTCACATGTTACATAAATAGTAAATTCATTATAATGGTCATTACGCATATATGGTGTTAAAATAAAACTTACCCAAATCTAATGAATATTAATATGTTCACCGAGTATATGTCAGTAATGATCTAACTTGAGTTGATAGCACTTTCGAATAAAATTTTTTCGTTATACTCTGCATATTCTAATACAAAAATAAGGTAATCGTAAAACAACACGGAATGTGGAACTAACAAAGATAATAGCATTTTTATTCTATAAGGATGTTATAATATAGCTAATGAGGCCTACCGCAATACTTGTAACCATAGATGGAACTTGAAGCCGTATCTACAGGTATCCGTTCTGTTGTGTTTATCCATTACACAACTAAGGCCTTTGCTCTACGACCACTTAATGCTTCACTTATAATAAATGGGGGTTAGCTGGTACGATCCGGTGGGCTGATATCGGAATTGCATTCAGTTAAGCCGATAAGTACGGGATAAACCGAAATTTAGATATGGTAGTAAATATTATTATAATTGATTATATATATGTATATATATATATATACATATATA
>KN716184.1:233336-247017 GCA_000816705.1 Dictyocaulus viviparus
TATATATATATATATATATATATATATATATATGATTTATATATAACGCTTCACTTATACTGAGTGGGTTGACTAGTCGTGGAGCGAGTTCTAATTTCCTATCACTACTAAGTTCATCAGAAATAAGGAATTCCTTAACAATGAGAAAATGTACGTATGTAAAAATTACGCAAGCATGAAGTACTTAAGAATGTAAAAAAAGAGCAAAATGTATCTGAACGAAAAATGAATCTACCTGACGAAGATATGAAACCTTCCTCTGCACTTTTTTCAACCTTGACTCTAAGGTTTGGTATTTTTCCTTCAATTCATCCGCTCTTGAGTTAACACGATTGAATAAGGTATCGGCTGTCTAAAAAACATGTCAAAACAAATAAATCAGAGAAAAGTTGAAAAATAAACTAAATAGGGCACACCTCCTTAAAGGAATGAAGGCTTGCTTGGATGCGAAAAATCGTTTCTTCCTGATCAAGATCAGAAGGAGGAAGAAAAATCATTACTGCTGACAGAACATAAGAAAAACAAACATGAGCAACATTATTGCACACATATATGGCGAAAAATCCTATTTAAGTACATATTGACTAATATCCATTGGGAAGAACAAACAATTCAAGTATATATTTTCAACTTCTGAAACCACATTTATTATATGAAATGCGAGAATAAAGGTGGAACATTCAATTAAATTTTCATTACTTATACTTGAAGATCAAGTGACGCATCAAAAATCTGATTAAGTTCCCAATCTGCGAATATGTTCATAAACGTGTCTCGATACGTTTAACGACGCATTGATTGGTGAAACACCAGGTTCATGCAAGAGTGATAATGCTGCTACAGAAAAATAAGTGTGCAGTAAGTCTGTAATGAAAATAATAATCTAAAGTCCTATTTGAAAAGCCTTTAGTATTCTTCCACCATACCAGGTGATTCTGACATTTCTGGGACTTTGCAAAATCCGCCCAACTGTTCATTTTGAGCAACTAGAAGGAATGATCGCAACTTATCCTTGTCCACAAAGTGATATGCATCTAAAATCTAGAAAAGGAAAATGCTCATAAAAATAGCTCATGTCAGCAGCGATACTTAGTATAACACCGAAAATTTACAGTTATTCATTAAATGTGATCAAATGTGCTTGATACTTTACCTCTAGTGTTGCGCCTAACCAGAAAGCGTAGCAGCTATCATCAGCTTTATTAGCTCTACCATGGAAACCCTGATCTTGTTTCCATAATGCCCATTTGACAAGCCGTTCAATATCTCGACTTGATAAAACTGAGCCGTCCCACAGTCGATTGGCAAGTGATAGTGAGGCTATAGCGCAAAAAGTGGATCCACCTATAAGATTTCCACGTTTATGATAAAGAGCAGAGAAATATTCCTAAAAAAAATTTTTAAAAGTACTCCCGAACGAATGCAAGAAAAAAAATATTCTACCAAATATTTGTTAGCAATAATGTCAAACAAGCAAAGTGTATACAAAAATATGAGCTGATGATAGTTCGCTTTCAAAAGATCTCATTTAGTATTTATTTCATTGCTTATTCAAATGAGCAACTAAATAGGTTCAAGCAAATTGTATAATTTACTTAAGAATATTGGATCGAGGCATACCATGACTCTCATCTCCCGGGCTTTGTCCAATTCCACCGTCATAATTCAGACTACTGCGTATAAAACTTCCTAGTAAAGACCATTTGATACAAGAATAGTCTTGAAGAATGTGACTTATTGAGACAGCGCAAAAAACAAATCGCATGTCACTCTCAGATCCATGTCCTTCACTCCAAAAGCTACAATAAACATTGATATATTCAGATAAAGATATTAAATAATTGAGAAATTAAACACCTTCCATCGTCTTTCTGCGACTTCCTCACAGTTTCTAGCACAGCTGCCCTATCCACACCTTTCAAGTCGTCACCGAGAATAACAAGGCAAAGCAGAGCGCTTAATTAGAAGAAAAATACTGAATATTATAGCTCTAATGCTATTCCCAAGTGCTTTTTAGGTTATCACGTTAGCCTATGAATTCGACGCTGAGGAAAAATCAAATCTGTAGAGCAATAAAATATAATCTAACCTGTATGTCTGCGCCAAATTTGCTGTGATATAAACACTTGCATCACCTTTTGATTCCGTTCCCAAACATCCCCGGAATCCGCAGAATTTCCCTTTAAGTAATGTGTATTTTAAACATGAAAATTATATCAGAAAAAAGGCTGCCATCATACTACACGGTAGAATACTAGATGGAATAAATTTTTATTGTGAATACAGAAGTAGGATTTCAAATAACGACAAAAGATTCAATAATACATCCAATTGAACACATATGGCATTACAGCGTGGAAGCGATAGAATTTCACACTGAAATCATCCTCACTATCTAGACAAACATATTTTGTCTATTGATTTCTTCCACACAGTTTCTACTATGGATGGTAGAACTGCCTCAGGATGTGACGGTTGCAGCGACTCCAGCGGCTGACATTCCTTGTGCAATGTTTTACCCGAAGGTTCCCAATTATAGTAGTTTGTAGGGTGCATGTCATCTTCAAACTCTACATCAACAGTTGTAGTGGGGTAAAATACCGAATAGATTTCATCATTATGAAGAAATCGTTTACATACTTCATTCTCTGTCATGACATTGAAAAAGTCCTCTACTCTTTTTCGACTACTTAACCACATTCCCTTTAGTGAAATGCTATCAATATGGCCATAGCGCATAGACTGAAACCATACACTTCCATCACTTGACGCTCGTAGCAGAAAATCAGTTGGCCGTCCATAATTATCTTCATAACCTTGTACAACGTCCATTCCCATAATCGGATTAAAGATATATTGTCCTTTGTTGGGAAATGGTGGATTCATAGTTTCAAAGATATCAGAACACTTTCCGACAGAATGAATAGGTAATATCGCTGACCAAATATTACTTTCATGAATATACAGATGCGAAACAGATATATCAGTAACTAAATGATCGAGCAAATAAACGGAAATGATACAACCACTTCCACAAGGATCTGTCACTGGTGATGTGGGCAAAAGAACATGAGAACCATACGGGATTGTATGAGGAAGTTGGAGAACAGGATGTTTGGGGAAACGGTCATCACAAAGATAAGCAGAATGCGTAGTTATAACAAAAATATTATGCGGTTTCTCAGGTAGTGATCGTATATGTTGAATATGAGGTCGACCCATTGATTCACTAGGTACATAGACCACTTTGTCCATTGGACCCTTAAAAGATGAATTTCACATGATGTCATAAATAATAGCCCACCACAAATGACAATTTATTTAATCCTAAAGTAATAATATGCTAGACTTAGAAAAACATCCACTATTATCAGCAATCTGAGCAATGTTCGCAATATATTACAGATTTGTAAAAACAAACAAGCACGGAATACTGCTAGCTGACCACAAATGGATAATTGGTTTATCGCAAAACTCCAAAAATCCCGCTTCAAATGAAGGTTGATAAATTTGCTCTAGCATTATCTATCATCTTAACAACAATTTTTAAAACTTCATAATGTTGTTTTCGCGATAATTCTGAAAGATTTGCAATATTTCGAGATCAGTTTCATATACAATTTCAACACCTTGCAAATACATCATTATTGAATGATAATTAAATCAAAATCTACTAAAATCCCTATCTTGTCTAGTCGTAGCACAATAGTTGAACTACAAAATTGTTATGATGAGATGCATTTAAATTTGCTAATTTTGCACTAGATAATGGTAACTTTAGAGAGAACAGTTTCGTAACATAGCATCGTTTGACCACATAATGAACGACAGAAACATATGAGTGTCATAAATGCGGCGTTGAATACTGATTTCGAAGATACGGATTGAAAATGTAATAATTTCATTAGAAAGACATTTTGCGATAATTTGAAAAAAACATTTCAAAAACTTAGTTTAATAGATATTACTCTTTTGGATAGTTCAGGCACACTAAATACCATAGTAGAATTTAGAATGCTGTCTAATCGAAGATCCAAAGTTCGCACTTCATAAGCAGAGGATACAAATACAATACGTGGATGATCACTATGTGACAAAGCCTAAATATAATCAAAATAGCTGTCAAAATATAAGGGCTGACTGAAATTTGAAAGCCAACCTTTATATCATTACTTGAGCTTTTTGTCCGAGAAAGAGGCAAATTTATTGGCCCACTCCACACCATCCCATTCGCATCACATAATGTTACATGACCAGGAAGCAAAACATTTTCTTCATAACATCGCACCGAATCCTAATGCAATTTTCTTACGTTAAATAAACTTCAGATTTTTCTACTTTTTTTGTTCTCCAGTTCCATGAACAGACTTCGCTTAATGGTAAATTTCTACGAAATAATACTAATTTCGAGAAAATCCATGTTTACCTTGAAAACACGCACAACGTCTGCAGTGTTTGGATTTGCGACGCTCAGGTGGTGCTTACACCGTACCCAGAGTTGATTTTCAATCGTTTGAGATGTTCGCAGTTCTTGAACAGGATCTTTCATGTCTATTTCACTACCAATCCCGTGTTTTGAGAACAAAACACCATCTTTCACCTTTAAAAAACATAATTTTTGGATGAATGAACACAAAACATTTTACAAGTAGTTCATTTACCTTTATTTTGAATTCTTGAATCATATTTTGACCGGCATTTTCAGAAACAAACCATACCCCCATTTTCTTTGGACCTTTCCGCCTAGCAGCTAGTAAATTTACATTGTTGACATAACCGCTATCCATATCACACCGAAAGTGTCCGGGAGGTCGACGAGGAGCCGTCTGAGAATACATCAGGAATGGTTGTGTACAACATATGGTTTTATGTTCTGTCATTAAGTTAAGCCTTATGCTTACATACGGGGCACAAAATCTCCATCAAATATTATCCTTGAATTTTTACGAATCCAAAAGCACTATTAATATAAAAGGATCGAAATTACTCATTCTTTCAACAGATTACCACTCAAAGCCAAAAATAAAAGTTTTATAGCTAATAACGAATATAAAAGGCCTAACTACTTGGCTTGATATTCACGGAAATCATCAATATTTATTAAAAATGATGCATAAAAACAAAACGAAACATAGACACGGTATAATCAGGTGATACTACAAACATACCTTAATAGGATCTGGTGGTAGCAATGGTTCGACAAAGCCAGTGATGATTGGGGCAACCGACCTCTTCCAATAAGCAGCAAGATTATATTGGGAAATATACTCCCCAGAATTGTGATCGAGTAAAATACCACCGAAACCGCGCCATCCACAATTAGCTAGTCCAAAGTCTCGCAACTTAGGCTCACAATACAGAGCACTCATTTATTGACAACAATTAGAGGTCTACAAAGTACATCACAAAAAATCACAGAATGGTATGGTACGGTATAATGTTGTATGCTCGACTAAAAGAAAGGAAATAAAATACAGAAACGCTAATATGGTAGAAAAGGTATGAATAGTGAGAATTAAGAATTGCAAACAATTTAAAATCACATTCGTTTGCAAATTTAATGACATCCTAAATCAAATATTGGTCATCTATGCTTAATTATATATTGCAATTTCGAAAATAATCCTTTGACTGAATCATTCATTTTATTCCGTCTTAACTGCAACTGAACATATAGGGATATGTAGAACATGAAATAACTATATGTTTCTTGAGTCCGATTAATAACGAAGAAATTACACGACATATAATTTTCAGCAAAAAAAAAACCAACACTAGCAGCACTATTTTCTCAATATTTAAAGTGTGATTGGATCAGCATCCATTTAAGCAAAAGTAATCATTTGTTCAATAATTTGTAATATGGTACAGAAATTACAGTAGAAAAATAATAAAGCAATATATTAAAATATCGACTGAAAAATACAAGTAGATATGGACAGGAATAATGCCAATTCCATACTATTCTGTTTACTAGACCGAATTTACAATAATAAAAAGTGAAACTGAGAGCATTAAAGTACCTCAGATAAAGACTGAAAGAAAGTGTAAACAAATCTGAGAAAGTTTAACAAAGTACAAGAAAATCCATGTAACCGTGGCAATTTATGGGTGCTCCACAACAAACAGAAACGAGGAAATCCAATTTCACCATTAAAAAACTCACCCGAACCAGAAACTTGTAGTTTATAGATCCAGGCTATTATGGATTTCCTACGATCTTCGGTTAAATACCGATCTAATTCGCCCAGTAGATCAAGAGCAGATATAGCAAAAAGAAGTAGTGTGACTCTGAAACAATTGTTGCCAAGATAAAAGAAAAATGTCAGACTAAAAAAAGTAATTTGTGGGAAATTCCAAATGTGATGCACAAAACGAAGTGAAGTCGAAAATTAAAATTGTAAGCAACCTTTTTCAAAGTTTGAGATCTTATAAGTAGTTCAGCTGAATCCAGCAACAAAATAGTATCGTAATGGACTAATCGATATAACATAAAAATACTATGGAGACTAAAACCAACCTGTTGGTATCTAAGGCACAATATTGTTCAGGAAACACATCCAAATGTCTTTTCAAAAAATTTGCGTGTTTCTTACGAATGAAACCTTCTGACATGCACTAAATCCCATAAAATAAGGCGTAAATTGAATAAATTGATAACTTATAAGCAAATTTTACGCAAAAAGGCGACAACGATACATCAAGTATAACAATTAAGATAAAAGTCCTTCATTTGTATTAGTGAACAAAAACCACTGTTACCAAATTAACAAGATTTGAACACTTTCATGGTACACAAAACTATCCGAACACACAAATTAGAATTTTCTTCAAATAAAGAGCACTTCATGAGCAAAGAAAAAATAGGACACATATAAACAGAAATTATTACTTATTCCACAACACTGCTACAAACTTTTTAAATGTCTGCATATTAACATGATCAACTTCTGTCAACTGCTCATAATAAGGTTTCGGTGCATATAATCTACAACCTAAATTGAAATTATGCTTGAAGGTGGGCCTTTTCACCCATAAATAAAACTTTTCGTGCAAAAAACATACTAACCTCTGTCAATCCACACAATATTTTTAGTAGATTCTTCGGAGCTTAGGTTCATTGTATTCAATTGAAAAATAACGATATCAAGTTTCCCGTCCACAAGCTGTATACCCTTGACTACCTGGTAAAAACTGAATGGAGTTATTGGATATATACATGTACCACAAACCGGATCCTAGAAACTAGCAAGATTAAAGTTATGATATGATACCACTGGATTTTCTCTTAAGTCTCTTTTAGTTCTTGAAGCTTCTGCTACGGCTGCACCAAACGTATGGAGTATTGCATTGGCCGCATTTTGCTCTCTATGTTTTGAAAATTTTCTAAGTCAGAAATAAACACATAATAATTGGCAAAGTTTTACTTGGTCCATGGATACTTCTGATTCTGTTCACGCGACCACAAAACGGCATGAAGCGATACTGGTGCATCAGGTCGGGCTAACACAGGTGATTCATTATATATATGTTCCAATTCCAAATCGATTAACGGTGACAATGGCGCAATACTTGGCAAATCTTGTTGACTATAATATAAGTTTTCTTTTGGAGTAAGAATATATCCCACACTTGGTTCTGCTTGAGTATCAATAATATTCAATTTGTTCAATAAATACTTGACATTATATATATATATATATATACATATATATGTGTATATGTACATATGCATAATATTAACATAAACACACCTAGTACTATCAACTTCAATCCTATCAGCCCATGGAGCTACTGGATTTGAACCTTGAAGTGTTATATGGGGTTGGAAACTAAGTACAAAAGGATTCTCAGAATATGATCCAATATTTGGTAAGCTGCCGTTTATGGGCTCATCACGATCAAGTCTACAACAATAACAATGTAGAATCAAAAAAATATGTTTTCGACTCATTATGGACAATGATCCGTTTTGTTCTTTCATAAAATGTTATTTCGAACGAGAAAAATTGTGTTCTACCGTGTTCGCTCACATAACGTAATGGATGAATTCAAAAAATTGTCCGAACATTTTAGAAAATGGAAAAGAAATATACATACCGTATGTAATCAGTGACATTTCCGCTGCGAATCCCAGAAAACAAAGCAGATCGTGTAAGGTTGTTGAGAATAATATTTCTGAACGTAAAAATTATACATCAAATCCTAACAAACTTATGAATATTTCAAATGTATTGAGTAATCAATCATTATATATTCGAACTTCTCGGTGATTCTAAATTGAAAGCTTCAAGATTAAGAAAGACCTGCTTTTTTAAATTTCGGATATAAGCTTCGCATATGTAATAAAAGACAGCTGAATTTGAAAATATTGCACAATTATTATTAGCTTTTAAAGTAAACATAAACGAAACCCTTCGCTTCCGAATTATTCTTGTCTAAGAAAAATTACTTCTACGTTTTGAATTGGTTCCTATTTTCAAAACTCGCAATTTGATTATCTAGTGTTTTATAAGTATATGACAGTGTTAATAACTACCTGGTATACAAAGGAATTTTAAAGGCAATAACACTCTACAGAAGAAGTAAGCCATTGAAAGTAAAACTTCGCTACTGCGCTTCCTAAACCATTGAATGGAAACTGCTGGAAACTGATTAATAGCTTATTACAGAGATCCTTGCAGTTTACTCCATAAAATTATCCTAAGCTTATTTCAATGTTTCTGTACCAATAAAAAATATTTTTCCTCTAATCTACATTTTTCCTAGCTTGTTTTGAACTGATTCCTTTGCGCACATTGAATAGCGTTTTTTTCACCATACGAT
Organism: Dictyocaulus viviparus; assembly: GCA_000816705.1. Lineage (NCBI taxonomy): Eukaryota > Metazoa > Nematoda > Chromadorea > Rhabditida > Metastrongylidae > Dictyocaulus > Dictyocaulus viviparus. Next base: position 242,163 of record KN716184.1, read on the forward strand.
AATGAGCAACAATGCAAAACACTCGGCCTGTTCTCTTTGTTGTATACGGATGGGAACAACTGCTTGGTATCTAATATCTATATCCTAATACCCACTCCATTTTTAACTTAACTATTCCTAGTCACTTCGAGTCTCACCCACAAAATACTCGTTTTCATTTCCAACATGTTCGCTAATTCGAGTTTTGATATACTTCTCCATTACCAAACTATTGATTTTCTGCACAACTTCAACTGCTGTTGTAAAACGCTTTTGCATATTTAATAGCTCCATCTTTATTAAATGTGCATATGAATTTCGCCTAACTATGATTAAGAAATAACTATTTGTTATGAGTAAAAAAGTAAAGTAAAAAATCAAAAAAGGATTACTTTGTAGGCTAACTGTAAAATATCAATAAAAAAGCCTTATCACCACCTCAATGAATAATATAACCACGTAGGAATAACTAGATAAAAACAAAGTTGTTACACAAACAAAAATACATGAAACCCAAGCTAACAAAAATGAAAGAAATATCTAACAATAAAGGATGATAAGAAAAGCGAAATTGAGGGGAAATCATTTCTGTAGATGTTAACTTTTACGAAGTATCGCAATGACGACTTGTATATTAATGATTTATACGAAACACATGAAGGCACTTACAATCGTCTTGTTACTGGAGTTCCGTATACAACTGGATGATTTATCCAAAATAACACGGGATCAAACCGACGTGGCAACTTCTCTAATGTAGGATCGTACCTCTCCCCATGAAGAATTGCATCTTTCACCTGGAATGAAAGAAGTTTGGTTTTAATATAGGTCGGAGGCAGATCAAGAAAAACAAAAAAGGAAATTTTTCCCGTGTTTTGGCAAAAAAATTTGTGCCAAAAACAAACGCAATGTATGTATACACGTTTAATATATTTGCCTAGAATAAAATCACGATTGCCTGCATGGAAGGTGAGCGTTCTATATTTTGTATAATTACATACACATATGTACAATATACTACTTCAACTACTTGGAAGGATAGTCTTCATGTGTAGTGTGGGCTCCGGTAGGCGTCCGTTCGTTTTTTTCTGAAGCGATCGCAGTTCATTATGGTAATCTCCTGCATAAATGGTGACACTGTGGCGAAGAAGTTTTTTGGTGTAGTTTTAGTTGGCTGGATTTCTGAGGTAGCTCTATTCAGTCGTACACATGGTCTTTACCACAAGAGTTCATTGTCGGTGACGGATCAGAGGGGTGTGCCCCTAGTGACTTTAGTTCATAAAGGCGATAGCGATACTTCGAAAAGTTTATCATTGGAACAACTTACAGCCACGATGAAGCGGCAAACTATCTTATAGGATGTACAACATATGTAAATGCATATATGAATACCACATTCCCATGCGTACATAGACTTGTAAGAAATATTTTTGTACCTCGATAAGAGTAAGAGGATGTCTGAATTTTTGAAACAGAAGTTGGTAACGAATTCGAACTACAGTTAATAAGGAAATGGAATAAGAAAACTACGAATGAAACACAACAATTTCACCAAATTTGGCCCTAAATCATTGTATTTGTACGCATTACGGCAGACATAGTTTCGTACATTATCACGCCTATAGGCATTACCACTAATGGTCAGTTAGTCAATCAGTCGTTAATACGTTAATTGTCATCCTCGACACACGCTTGTACTGCCATATGACAACCATTTACATATGAAATAGACAGTATCGTCTACACTCATGGGTAGTTCTCATTATGAATTAAATCACTACACACCTTGGATACTGAAAAATGAATTCAGTTCTCCACATTACTAAGTGCACCCAAAGTACGAATGTTGTAACCTGTTCTTCTGAAATTTCGAGATGATGAACATGGTGCAGCACGGTCTCCGGTAGCTCTTCTTTAACAACTGCTTTGCTCAGCACAGCTGCTTGAGCAATACCATCACTCATTGGAACACCACCCTTGAATAAGTGGCAGCGATTTGCATGATAGAAAGGATGTTCCTAAAAAAGACTAAATAGTGTTATAAAGTATCCAAAGAAAACAACTAGTTTAAATAGACTAACTATTGTATGGGAAATATGACCCATTCTAGGCGATAAGTTTAAATCTGTCAGCCAATTTTTCAAAGATCCATAGCTGTGATTCATTTTATCTTCAAGTCATATTAACTCACCACTATATGTGAATGAATATGAATTGATCCTTACTTTAAAAACAATATGAATTCAACTTATCCATTCCTTTATCTCTTCAGTGATCGCCACTATACTACACTATAGTATATGATGTAATGATTGTTTTATTGATATACTATTCTTATGTAGACATGTTTAAATACACAAATATGACGTTTTCAGTTGCAAATGCAAAAAAACTCGACCTCAACTGGTGGCACACGGTAGGCAGGATGAGAAGCACGAAGATCTGGCAGAGGGTCTACTGAACCTATTATTGGCGTGAAAAACGAAGCGCTATTCGGATTGTGTACTTCAATTCCTGCCGCCTTAAAACGCGATTCACTCAAATCATTGGAAAACTTGAATTCCGCTGACTAACAAAAAAACTATTCAAGAAATTAGAACCCATAAGCAATTACAATAAATATGCACCTAAATATCTCTGCGGTAACTCACTTTAACGGCATCTGGTACATCAAAAGGCTTCATTTTTCTGTTATTTCTAGCCTTTAAAATTCCTTTGAATATTCTTGTATCCATTTTTCCCCATTGTTTAAGAGGTCTATACTTTCGAAACACCATTCTGGAAGTCTAAACGAATAGGCATATTTACACTTTGCGTTAACTACACTGACGAACGTTATTAAAATATTTGGGGAACGACCATTGTTCATATTTCCTACGTAATGACAAAAAAAGTGCACCCATGCATTCTATTTATGGAAAGTTCATTTGCAACACAAACAACAAATAAGATTTTCACATCTCATTTCACATGCAACAACTCATACTGTCGATTATTCGCAGATATTTTATAATGATAAAACCAATCCGTAAATGCATAGCAAAGAATATGCACAGTAAAAAAAAGTCGCCATAATTGAAAAAACACCATGACTCTGAGAAAAAAATTCCATTTGCTTGTTATGTAATACAAACGAAAAAAAAAATGTGGTGATTACAATTTCAGATTCACAGACCTCATTTCTACTAGTTCTACAAAACCAATTTAAATTTGCTATCTTCTAAGAAATTTATACGTCAAAATCTAGTCTTAAATAGTTTCTGAAGAACACTACGAAGAAAAACATTGAAATCTAAAAGACTTTGAAAAACATCACACTTTCTTCAGTGGAAGGATCTAACTATTAAAACAATAATCGCTCGGTGCATAACGAAATTTATTTTGTGGCAGCATTGTTTCTTTGTGTGAAATTGCAGAATTTTTCGCTGTATTAAATTTGATCCTTTTTTTAGATTTGGTATGTTCATTATGTGAAAAGTTACTTAATCTTCCAGTAAAATAGCACAGTTTTATAGAGAACTTTGGGTGTATACGTTGAGTGTAAAAAAAAATCTTTCCTTAGTTTAATCTTCTACGATAACAGACAGTTCGATCTTTGAATGATATTCTCAGAATGTGCTCAATGAAAGTTGAAAGGTTTAGTTGAGCTGAACGAGGAATCAGAATGAGAACACCGCATGCACGATTCAGGACCTCTGTAGGCTTAACTACTTTACTTAATTTCACTAACTAAAATGCCAAATGTACATAATTATTTGTTAGTTCTGACGTTTCTAATGCCTCGTTATACTCAATGTAAAGGATATTTCGGAATTCTCATATACAATATATGTATCAAAGTCCACAATTTAGTATGATGGGCGACGTAACAACAGAGCTTTTCAGATAGACAAGTCAAATGGGAAGCATTCAAGGGCATCAAGAATCTACTGAAAATGTGAAAAAATGTAAATCTCTTAACACGTCTTTGTGACTGTCTCGCAAACGTTGACGTTTCGAAGGCAGGATAAAAGATGACTGGTTTAATTTAACGATTGAGAAGAGCTCCATTAAAAGTGCTGCAAGAAGTTTTCCGAAACACGGAATTGAGATGTGCCGAACAATTAAATGTGACGCGCATGAGCGATGACGGTAGCACTTACTGTATGTGATTATATTCCACTGTAATCAATTTTTTGCAGAATCCTTCTAGCTTAATAACCTTACTCCTTATAAAAGAGAAGCCGACATGATTAAAAGAACCTATTCTGTTTTCAATCCCATAAGCAATCGGTATGTCTATCATGAGTAGTGAACGAGATCCCAAAACTAAAACAAATTGAGATTCATACAACTCTTTAGCTAGCTTTTGGGAAGATACCGCCATTAACAACATGAACGAGAATTATGACCGACTAATTAGACACCTTCATGATAGCGCAAAATTGCGATGATCAGAGAGACAGCAGTACATGCCAAGCTTTCGAAGATTAGCTGGGCCGAACACGTGATGCGTATGGATGAAGACCGGTGGACACGAGCTGTAAGTGATTGTATCCCATCGGATATCAAATGCACTGCAGGAAGATCACAAACACAATGGTCAAGCATATTTACAAATGCTTTAGTAAATAATTATGATGCTCAACGAATCCCTAGAGCGAAAAGAACCATTAAACTACCCTCGCGCACGATAGGGAGACCTGGAAGTTTTGTTGGTGCCCGCTCGACGCTCACGATCATTAACAAGAATCCAGGTGATTCTGTAGCATGCTGTGCTTGTTGAGACTTGAATAAATACGTTGGCGTTAAATAAGTTTGTCAGTAGCCGTGAGTATAGCCATCGCTTCACTACTTTGTTTCTGTTTATTGCTACTTTAATGCGTAGACAGCCGAA
>KN716184.1:257139-273932 GCA_000816705.1 Dictyocaulus viviparus
TGGTGCAGTGGTGGAGGTGCCACAGTGAAACGCAAGCCTGAACCGTTTCGCGGTCGTCCCCCCCTGAGGCTTACCAAGTCTACCATCCTTCGGGGGTCGGTTAATTGGTACCAAAGAAGTCGGGGTATGATAACTAGCACCGACCGAAAGAAGAGTGATAAACTCAAGTCAATGTGTAGATCAGGCTCTCATTCAACCTCCTCCACGATATGACGTTGAACACGAATTTTACACGAACACGAACCTGTACTACAGCTTTAATTATTTTTAATAGATCTTTAATTCCTAATTTTTATTGGTACTTTTATTATCTTTTTTTTTTGAAGAATTCTCTAAAGGAACTCGTTTTATTATAAGAAGAAATTGAAAAATTTTATTACCTTAATGTAAGGCAATCTGTGAGGATATAATGCTTGATTTTTTCTTGACGATATTGATTACCTCCTTAAGTACAAGATGGACTCCGTGCGAATGAAGACTTGCAGAAAACTAAAACGGCTATCGTTTTTTCTCTTCTCTGGAAAATCAAAAGAAAAAAAAGTAGGAATGACCTTCTTATTGATGATTCATTCATTTATAAAAAAAAACAATTCGCTTAAATTCAAATGTTTACATTAATCGTAGATATAATCGTTTCTTGACAAACAAATTGTTTTTCCTCACTCATAAGTGATAAGCTGTGTTGAATTTCAGAATGTCATCTACAACTTCACTGACAACAGAATCATCACAATCGAGAACTAATCTTATCCAAAGTGAGTGATATCATAAATAATAATACTTTAATAAAGTTTATTACTTTAATAATCATGCTATTCACGTTGATGACGTCACGTACGTAGCTGAACTTCTATCGTCATTTACTATTTTGTGTCGGATGTTTTTTTTTTTGATTTCTATTCTGCTTCCCTCATATTTCTTTGTCGTCATAACAAATCTATATTGCTTTTGTTATGGACATTGTGTTTTTCTCTGATGAGGTCAAAATATCGATCGATTTTCGATTTCAATCGATTGATTATTGAAGAAAATTGTGCAGTTGTTAGTAATATTACAGTTTTTTTATAGTAACGAATTACATTCGAGGCGAATACAAATTGATCTATCAAACGAATCAATTTGATCTATTAGACGAATTAATTTCTTACAAGTAATTATGTTGTTGTTTTTGTTTTTAATTGTGAATATAGTGAGTCAAAGTGAGTACTGTATAACAGCATTAATATCGGAATAACTCTTTTAGTAATTTAAAAGCAGATCAACTAAAATCAATAATACATCTTGTAGATGAATAACTAGAAGAAGCTGAGTAATTTGCATACGAATCATTTGGTGGAATGAAATCGATTTATCATTTGTTGATTACATTATGATGATTTCATTAACATATTAATGCACAGCTATTTTATCCATGAAATTTAAATGAAATATTCGTTGATCTACAGCATGAAAACGGAACTAATGTTACGGTGAGTGACAAATTATCACTCATAAGGATGAACACCTACTTAAAACTTAATCAATGAAATTTTTTTGTCAATTATTGGACAAAACCCTCATTCTATGAGTTACCTATAACGTCTACTTTTTCATTGATTTCATTCACATTTTTTCATTCCAAGGTTTCTATTGATTAGGAAAACTAGTTTATAACTCATTTTAACTGAGTGATCTATTATCACATAGAGAGAAAATTTTAGACCTCAAAGCTTTCAATCATATCGTTTAATTGTGAGGTTCGTTGACGCTTTTTAAACGAATCGATCTTTAGAGCGTCAAGATTTGATCTCATTTTATTAGTACAAGTTTTTTTATTACCGTTTTTATTCATTGTAGAAATCGAAAATAATATAATAGCTCAATGTTACTATTGTTTAATACTAATAACGCATACTTTAATTAGTAGTAACTTTTATGCTAATTTCTCACTCAAATTTCCCTCCATTCTTACGAAATGATCTTTAATCAATAATATTCTTAAAACATCATTAAATTCTTATTTTATGTCAAAAATTTCACATTGTGATCAATTCTTGTCACATTTTCTTTTTGTCGGAGACCGGAGGCAAATAATTCTCCCTCGGAGAATGATCATCTATGCGGCACCCCATTCACCAATCACGACGTCCGTATTCATCATTGTATTGGCGTAATAGGGTAGATCATACTTCCTCAGAGTGATCTACTAAGAATTGCAGTTTTTTTCTTAATGAATTTCATTGAAACATGTAAATTGCTTGTATTAAAAAAAAAAAAACGTCTTCATACTATGATTATTTTCTAAGAGTATGTGTAAGAAAGATCAAAGCAGTGCTGAATTACTTCCCTATTTAATCGACTTTATATGGTTATGCTTTGACCTACAGCTTTTGATGAGGTAATGATGATGATGGAACTAGTGAAATCTAGAAAAAAAAATCATTGTTTCAAAAGAGATCATTCGTTTTTCTACCTAGCGTCTTATGAAACCATTTTCTTTTCATAGACGATTCTCACTTCACATGGTGATCATCTTCTGACGGATTCATAACTGACGAATGTCACTCAATTTTCATTCTGTACTCCTAATCAGACTTGTTCTCATGCCAAAGTGATACAGTCTTTCCTGTTGAAGTTTCCTTTCGTTAAAAGCAATAATACGAAGAAAGTCATCTATCAGTCAGTGGTCGATAACGATCTATTCATTGAACGCAACAACATTTCATTCATTTTGAAAACACAAATTTGTCGTTAGTCAGAACTGAATAGCATCTTTTCAAAATTCTTATTGTTAAACAACTACGGTAATTCTGATAGGTCAAATGTTTTCGCAGATCAGAAAACGGATATTGTTTCAGAATCTCGTATGGTAGATGCGGATGCATGTCGTGTATGTGGAGACGGTAACGCGAAAACTCATTACGGTGTTGTGACGTGTTTCGGTTGTAAAGGATTTTTTCGCAGAACGTATGTATTTACAAATAGAAGAAAACATTAACGTGAATATTCTCAGAAGCTTGTCCTCTATTTAGTCTTTGTTTGTTATTTTTGTTATTATTTACATATGTGCTGTTAGGAAAAGCTCTCGAGAACGCTTTCGTCATCATTTATGCTTCTCTGACTAATTGATATCAAATTTTCCTCATTAGTCTTAAGCCTTGAGATTTCATCGTCTCTATCTACTTATATAATCACTTAGACGGGAAGATTCTTATCCTCTCTTAGTCCTTACAACTACAACGAGACGTAGAAGCAGTAATTGTTGTATTGAAGTACAAACAGTCACAATACCTCGCTGAGACCATGCTTTGACAAATCGATATTACTAGAATTTCGTTCTGTTGTAAACCTCAGTACACCACATCAGAACACTTTTCGTTATGGATAAAGCATGTGAACATATATTGAAGTCTATTTAGTATTGTATTTTAGGCTTAAACGGCCATCAGAATACCAATGTCGTCACAATGGCACGTGCATTGTAGATCGTCATGAGCGTAACTCATGTCGTTATTGCAGATTTAAAAAATGTATCGAAGTTGGCATGGATCCAAAAGGTCTGTCTGCATATCCTAAGAGTTTAACACTTTTTTTTTTACTTTACTACTTTAACTACTTTAATTTGCCCTAAATATTGGACCAAACGATATGATCATATTGCTTGTTGTCAATATCCTACTGTACGAAATCGATTAACTGCAGATCATAATATTCGTCCTATGATATAGTTAATGCTTGAAGACTTTACTACATTTGATCTACTTGCCAAACTATTGATTACTGTAGCACTATTGAATTGTATTTAGTTTTGCTACTGTTTTTTTTAGTCAAATGAGATTATGATCTTGGAACTGGTAGTTGCATAGTTGATGTTTTTTTTTTCTCATTTTGAAGAAATTTCTGTCGACATGTTCTAGTCTTCAGTAGAACTTTCAACCCATATGAACGTACTGTATAACTTTTCTAATACAGATTACTGTATTTCAAACAGAAACTTATTACCTCATATGACATACAGTAATCGACTTCACCTAAAAATTTCTTTTTTTCTTATAGAAAATTGGCTTGATGTATGAATAATTAATGTTGTACTAAAGAGTTCGAGTCATATACTACGGAAAAAAGTAAGATTTGATCTGCATTGACTATTTCACCGTTACAGCAGTACGTCCTGATCGTGACGCAACTGGGCGACATTATCAAAGTCGACAACGACGCTCTAAACTTAACGCCGACGATGAGAGTGAGGTTGATGCTGAATGGATTCGTAAGCTTCCTGTCGATATGCGTACCACATTAATGCAAATCATGAATATCGATTTAATGGTTAGCTGAAACAGAAATTTTTATGTTATCCGAGTACGAAATGGTTATTATCATTTAATAATTTTGATAATATATTGTGCTTCAATGTTACGTATAGAAAAATTATACGCAAAAAAAGTGAGCAAAAATGAGGAGAAAACAAAAAAAACTTATGCGTTTAAGTAGAGAAACAAACAAACAGTACAATTGAAAATAAGAGCTGAGGGGAAAGTTCTTTGGTAATCACTATAGAATGCATAATGTTTTGGAAAAGAGGTAAGAGTTCGTCTTCCTCTTTTCTATGAAAACAAGATTTTCTCTTCCTGAAAGTAGGCAAGTTAAGAAACAAATTTATATGACTATGAATCTTGCTCTTTATCAGACATATTAATATTGATTTTATCAATTAGACTGGATCCTCGCTTGATCACGTAGTCCGAAAAAGAATACTAATCACTCGAGGTTTGATTCTAGTAGTATAACTTAACATGATAAGTAGCACTCATTTTGGAAGGAGTTTGATCACGCAAAATATTGTGCAAACCATTTTCACTCATTCACCTCCGTCATAATATATGATGTTAAATATAAGGCGAATCGTAGAGGGATTAAAAACTTCTCAACTCTGTTTTCATTTTCAGATATTTGCTTAGTGAAAGTGTTTTTTGCTAGGAAATAAGTGGGTTTATAGTTCTGTTAGTACTTTTTAAAATTAGCATTTAAGGTAGGAAGTGGAGATAGCAGTATTGACGGTACGACATTGTATCCGCTTAATTTCTTTTCAATTCGACAATTATTAGAAGATCCGTCTGTGCTTGATGGTAAGCGTACGGAGGTACGTTATAAGCTTTAAATTTTACATATGCAAATTTTATATAGAAGCTATGTCATGGAAGAACAAAATCATTGTACTATATCATTGGTCTGATAGGAGTACTCAAGTACAATCATAAAACTTCAGTGAAAGTACTTAAAGCTTAGAACACTTAGTGGTGCTCATTACGCTAATGTATCTGTATTGATCTTATAGAAGAGTGATCTACTCTGTACTTTTCGCCCCGAGCTTCTACTGTTTTGATCTAAATTACACAAAAACTAATAAGGCGATACATCTTCTGATGATATTAAAACCAGCAGGAGATAAATTCCAACGATACATTTACCGACGTATTCTATGACTATTTAAACTGTTCATATGAAAAATTGTAATGGGAAGTGAAATCAATATCTGATCTAGTTGATATTTAGATGCGGTATGATTCGTTTCGAGAAGTTGAGGTAGGAGAGCTGCCAGCGATCGCTCATAGAAATCTTCTTTCATCGATCGATTGGGTCGATCATCTGTTTGACATTATGGATATTCAGAATCTCGATGACAAGGTTATATAGTAAGATTATAATAAAATAAGAAAAGTGCTCATATTTTTATTGAAAAAATTTCATTCTCTTTATCTATTCTCGATACTTGATCGTGTGCAGTGCAGTGAATCAAACGTGGTTGCTAATGTGAGTTCTCGGCTTTGACTCAATTGAGTTTTCTGACAGGTTTGAATGACAAGGATATCGTTGAATGTATTTTTTTTCTTGGCAAATGTCATTTCTGTTTTCTTTGCTCGTTCTTTCCAGTGCGACTGAATCCAATTGTCTAACAGTGGAGATCGGTACGACATCGGTTTTGTTATTGTGTAAAAATAATTGAACTCTGTAATTCGAATCATTCCTCACTATTTTTTGTAAAACTGGACAAGATGACTCGCACCTAGGGAGGGATTCCATTTGTATTCCGCTCTTCTGATACACACGCGTAATGTTCTACTGTATTTTCCATTTTGTCTCGATCTCTATAGAAATGAATATATCGAAGAACGATTCGCAGGAGATCATATTTTGTGACCGATCGTCTTGTTTATTGCCATGATATGCACCACATTATGAGTAACAGTCAATAGTACTACCGCTAAAGCTGCAAGAATCTACTATGAACAGACAAGGCGGGTGCTCTTTCTAGTTACCTACCTCTTGTATTGTTACGTCCTTTTTATAAACGAAACTAAGACGGCGGTGAGGTTGACGAATGTTAGTCTTGATGGTTTTCATTTGCAGTGAGGTGAATATCTGGGATTTTGAACAGTCTTCAACCATCCTTTTTCTCTTTGCTTATGTTCATCGAATGAAATGAACGGACATATGCCTAATATGTAGAGTGATAAGACCGGAATATCTCTGGTTTAGTAAGTTCTGACACATGTAGTCCTTGGATGACCTTGAAAATGCGATACCTGTTTGTCATGTCAAAAATCGCAAGCTTATGTGGATCGGAGAATTTTTCGCTGCGTTTGACCATAACGATCATGAATGATGGATGATATAGATTTACTTCAAGTATTCAAACCTCTATATATACACGGTATATCGATCGGATTCTACTAAAGATTTTGCGGATCAGTGAAGCTTACCGCTGTGTGTCGCACCGCTTTGTGACAGCTTCAACTAGAAGAAGCTGATGAACTGTTAAGTAGCCGCGAACGTGCAACAATTGCATCACTTAAAAGGATCACTCAAAGAAAATACAAACTATAATGGATGTATTGAGTATATTTGATAATGTCAATGAAAACTGTTTCGATTGTGTTCAATTATCTTTGATAGTAACGATCGTTATCATTTTCTTCTAGGTGTTGACGGTAAAACACTGCTTCGCACCGTTGATGGTGTTCAACTTCAGCGTGATAACGGCAAAAAACACTAAACAATCAGATATCGTTTGTGTTTGTAATTTTGGATATGTGAAACGAGACGTTTCATTACGATGGAATGAACCATAGTAGGTAATTAAACACTTAATATCATTTTACAAAGGAAGAAAAAAGTCATTCTCTCATACTTTTCCTTTCCCTTCCTCGTTTCTTCTCTTCCTCGCTTCTTTCGTTTTCAATCATTAGACGTCATCTTCCCAAATGTTGATATTAAAAACAGAAGTAAACAATGACATTAACTTATTTTGTAAACGAAAACGATTTTAAGCTTTAATAAGATTTACAAGAAATTGAGGTATTTTGTGAGGTTTTTCCTGCTTATTACATTTGCTTTGACAATACAATCGTAAAAACTTGATCTGTATGCCAATCTAGGTTTTTTTTTGGTTATCAGTGTCTAATGAATGAGGAACTAAATGATCGTATCAGCTTTAAAATGTAAGTTATCACTGCTTAATCATTTCTGCTATAATTTGCATAATGTATAGTGAGGTAGAAAGTTAAAGAAATCGTTAGAAGATTTTTCAATAGATCAAAAATTTTCCTTTATTTTCACTCCACTTCGAAGAATTTCACTGTCATATCTTGCGCTACTAAGAAAACTATAACCTGCTGATCAATCGTTATTGATTTTTTTCCTCGTAAACTCCGAAATGATTCCTTTCTTTCAGTCATTTTGCTAATCGACTAGCTGAAAAAGCTATTGATGAGTTAGTAGATCCATTTCGTCGTATGAACATTAAAGATGAAGAAGCTGCTCTTCTGAAGGCAATCCTTATTGCTAATCCGTGTATGTTCTAATGTTACAGTAATATTTATAAAATAAGCAATCAATATCATTAATATACATTTTGTATGAGCTGGCAAAACTTAATAAATCACTTATCCCTCTCTTTTAGTTTTCCTAGTTTCAAGAGATTACGTGTAGGTTTCATTATTAATTTTAGTTTCAAATGATCGACTTTGAATCGATTCAATCATCAATCGATCATAGATGATTTATACTATAACGTTGAAGTAATATTGATTACTAACGAATCAATCAATAATCGCAACATGACATAATGTGCTTTCTTTTTCTTATTTATTTTGATATTCACCATTGAAAAAACATTAGATCGAATGAAAAGTACAATGAAATGATTTTTGTTGCCAGATTATACTGCGACTTAGATATCAAAGGACTGACGGCTGAAGCTGGTGAAGCTATTGCTGATATGAGGGATAGAATTCAGGAGGCACTCTATCATGTCGTACGAGAAATGCATCCAAAAGAAGTGGCATCGTCACGATTCGGAAATCTTCTACTGTTTATACCAAGCGTAATCGTAAGTTGTAAAAAGATATGAGTACTACTAATCATTTTAATCAATTCAAAATAAAGCACTTTTAGGAGGGAATTTCTTATTATTACTATGAGTTTGTGATCTACTGTCCTCTAGCGTCTCACTTGTTTTCTATAGCTAAAATTGTTGTTGATAAATGGAATAGATAATTTTTGAAAATGCTTTAGATGCTTGGCACGTTAGCACATGAGAATCTACAAATTATTGACTCATTCAGTCATATGCAAGATCGTCTTATGCATGATGTTCTTCAAGAATATACTACTGAAGACTCAATTATGAAGGTAACTAGTCATCATCTATAACCATTCAGATGGTCCCATTCATATCACTAAATCTTATTTCCGAATATTCTCTGATCTACTCCAATATGACCTCTCATGGTATTTTTCATTTTCCCTCCAGAACATGCGAGTTTCGCAATTAACTCAGCATCATTACGGATACTGTAACGTGATTAGGTTAGGAATCAAGAAAGAATAACTAGTTACTCTATGATTCTTTGTAGACGACACAGCTCATCAACTGTCAATAAAAATCAATAATAATAAGAAATGATTATGGAACAGAACCTTAATAAATGCCTGCTTAAACTTATAAGCATTATGATTTCCAATCTAACCTTAATATGACATGGAGTGTTGGAGGAACCGATTTGTTTAATAAGTGATGAAATCAGGAACATTAATATTTTCACTTATAATACTTACGAAGAGCCTAAGACTCATTATCATTTATAGGTTATTGATTTTCTATAAGGAATTGATCTATTATGTGTATTCAATATGATCTATAATCTTAGTGGTAATCATGAAAGCAAAAAAAGCCCGCGACTTTAATTATTATCAAAAAACAGGGAGCTACACCGTAACTTCTTAAAAGTACAGTAGATTGAACATTTAAATGTTTTCAATAATAATATCGAACAAAAAGATCAAAAGAGAACAGTTTGTTTACTGTTGAGGCGTTAAGGCACAATAAATAACAAATACAACAAACCTGATATTGATGTTCTTCAATGAAAATCAAAATCATAAATTATTTTTCCCATTCATTAAACAATTCAGAACGACTATAGGTAAAATTTGAATGAGGTAATGAGGAGGAATGGGAAGCTTATAAGGGCGAGTTGAAGTAACCTAACAATTATAATAAGGGAATTACAAATGATAATGTACACATCGGGATGTCCCGAAAAGATATAGCCCCGATTATTTTTGTTATCTGATTTACTTAGATTAATCCCTGAATTTATCTATGAGAAAACCGTTATAACAAAACACAATGGTTTCAGGAAGGAGGTATTCAGTCACAACATCACCTTACTGAAACCAGTATGTTGCATTCGGCCTCATCCACCTCCATCGAATCTCTGTCCAGTTGCGGCTGCTCGTATCCATACGGCACAGGCGAGCACAGTTTACCATACAAGTAAGACTTATTCCATATGGTACTACAAATTCAAAGTGAGGAAACGCTGAATTCTATTCGATAGCAAGGTTTTTCTAAGTGACAATCTCTTAAAGATTAGACAAATTTTCGCGAGTTATTCAATATGAGTTATGAGTAAAAGGTCAACTAATAAAGTGATGCCTTTTTATTTTCTTATAGTTTTTTATTCAATTTTTATGAATTTTTCAAGTTCTTCATGCAAAACTACAGTAACCTCTATTGAGGAAGAAAACACTGAGCTGACATTTAAGAAAATCACTAAAAAGTCAAATACATAGTAAAACAGAAGTGGCAAGAAGATTTTCCTTCCTGAGAAAAAAAAGACAGCTCTGAATCGAACAGAATTAATAACGTCTTGTTATATTATTAAGTAAATTTCCACCTATGTACTTTTTACTTTCGTTTTCCGTTACTTCAGCTTCTCCAGTAATTCGTTACCTTCAACGTTGAACAACTTTGAGGTAGTTATAAATAGCGCCTCATCGATGCCAAATTTGGATCAGATGCCTGAATGCGATCCAGATTACAACGTAACGCTTACTCCGGATATGTACTGTGGTGTGTCGTTCATATTTAAACGTTATTTTGAAAATACTTTTTCGTAACAGTTTAGGAAGTTAGCAATCTTGTGATTTGTTTTGTTTCGAACATTAGCATAAAACAATATAAGCTTTCTTGTGAAGTGCGTCTACACATTCGTGTTCAACGTGATATCGCGAATGTAATAGAATCTTGATCTATTCAATGACTCACGTTGACCTTTCCTCACCAGATCAGTATTGTTTAACTACCCAGATTTCTCTGGTACTAATTTGCAAACTCCGGAGAGTTTGTTTAATTGGTAAGCCTAAGGGCAAACGCACATCTTAGTATGCTGATTCGGTCTGTGTATCGGTACTACCACTGATCTAGTTTTCTACTAAGATTAACTGTTCAAGGAAAATAACTTCAAATTTAGATATGCGTCAAGCAATGTCACTAAATCAAAACATGGATACATCTCTGGAAACGAAACAGTTACATCAAAACACTGGCTCGGTGCCGAACAGTCCTACAGCTGAATCTCAACCGTCGTTCTATATTGAAAGCAGTCGTCACACGTTCACGGTTACGACAAACGTTGATAACAGGTACGACCATTCGTGTTGCTATACAACATGATGATAACGGTGACCGTAATAAATGTTAACTGATTGGGATTGATTGATTTTGCTTCAATATATCATGCAATGTGTGATCTAAAATCAACGAATACTTCAAAAGAGGCAAATTTGAACTGCATCATGCTGTTATAAAGCATGGAAATTTTCTGCACACTACAATAAAATAAGCTGTTGCTCAGTGAGGAATATACGAACCTATGTAAAGAAAATCTTTGTCTCTTCACCCTAAATTATATAAGGGGCTCAAAATTTTCGATTATCTGGTTGATTGAATATTTTTCGCAAATCGCAATGTATTGAGGTGCTTAGCGCGATAGGATGTGCCGAAGTGATCTACAAAAGATCCAGTTCCCTCCTAGACCTAAGCGGTCTTGTGGTTGCTGGAATCGTGATAGGCCCACGTTCTGTGAAGTTATTCATGAGAGCTAATGAATTGAAATGACTGATCGTCCTAAATATCTCAACCGTATTTCAAAGGATACATCAAGAATACTTCATCAGGACCAATAAGATTAGATAAGGTTTGACGCTGATTAATTTCTGTCGTGGGAGCCGCCGAACTTTTCACCGACACCAAAAGGATGACGAGATTTGTAGACTTAGGGTGCGACAGTAAACCTGATGCGAGTATGCGTATCACTGTGGCACCTCCACCACTGCGCTATACACTTCATTATCAAGACCAATAAACCAATAAACCAATAATATTAAAAACTAATATAACACGATAGACATAAACAATTACATGCGAGTGTAATCGTACAATAAGACAAAGGTAATCTGTTACATACAAATGACGAAAAGAGTTATGAGGGTGGAGCATGAAGGAGATGTCTACCATAACTGCTTATATGAGGGTAGAATAAGTTTTTCTTTATGTTAAATGACTTTTGCAGTCCCTCGGCCAGTGTCTCTTTTACTTGCCAAAGCTAATAGATATTTTGAAATGCCAATGCTTTTTTGGACGCTTTAACATTTGCACTTTTGATCTGCTGGTTGGAAAAATCAATGATTTGTGACAATTTCGTAGAAAAATTGCATAATATGATGTCCTTTAGAAAAATGTATGATTTTTTTGAATAATAAAATTCAGGAAAACAATTTTCTGGATTATACGGTAACGTCCTTTCCACAGTACAAACTCATACTTGTTATTGCAGAGCACAATACATTTTTATGTTTGGGCAACTAACAAGCTTTCACAAATTTCTGTGTATATTCTTCACGTTGAACTTTGAGCGGAGACTCATCGTAGTTATCAGGAT
The DNA here is from genome assembly GCA_000816705.1 of Dictyocaulus viviparus. Classification (NCBI taxonomy): domain Eukaryota; kingdom Metazoa; phylum Nematoda; class Chromadorea; order Rhabditida; family Metastrongylidae; genus Dictyocaulus; species Dictyocaulus viviparus. Next base: position 269,406 of record KN716184.1, read on the forward strand.
AGTTATCAAACGAGTTCCCACTTAATACGAAGCTAAGTTCATAGTAATGATAAAAATGAAATCGGTTAGTGTGTTTAGATTCCCAACATATCAAGGAGTACCGTGTCAGAACAATCGCACTGCTACAATCTCAGCACCTGATCAATCCGTTCATCATCCACAACAGCAACAATTGTGCAAGTCAAACTCTTTTCCATCACAGTATTATGATTGTGATCAATACAGCAATCAACAAAGCATGGATTTTGATGATGGATATTATTAGATATTATAGAGAGATAGAGAGCATGTCTATTCGATATTCCATTCATAATTAATTACTTCTATTAATATTTGATGTTTTATGTTTAAAAACGTGTTTACAATGTTCAAAGATCTGTTCATTCAAAAAGAAGTGTTAATGGATAAGAGCTTAGCGTAGATGCGAAAGCTCACCTACTAACAAAACTCTAAAGATCTTCTCTTACATAATCATAATACTTTCTTTAGAAGAATTTCTAATTCATTAATTTTGAAATGATGACTGTTCCATATAGATCATATGAATATGCAAGGTTGACGACGATACCTCACATCTTGAGGTAACTTAAGCAGCATCTTGAGGTTTTTCATTGTCTAATAATGTAATCATTTTACCATTGTCTACTGATGTAACCATTACCTATTTTCATCCAATAATTCATAATTTTGCTTGATCTTGTTCAATCATTTCGTTCATTTTCATTTGTAAACGCGATACGAATTAAACACTCTTCGAAAACTTAAAACAACTAAAATGTTGATTGAAAAAATAATAAATAAATAAAACAATCCATGTGAAATGTGTAAAACAGTAGAGGTTAAAAATTCGATTGGGTAGATCATACACGTGTCAATAAACGAGATCACATTGCTGGCTTTCGTTGTAAGACCCAGTACTATCACTGTCGTGATTTTGTAGCAAGGTATTGTTAGATGAAGAAATCAAATATCTTATCGTATTCATCGATATCGATCGATATTATAAAATTATCATGAATCTCATTCTGAAGCTGTTCATAATTGTTTTTCTAGTTTTCATGTTGATGAAAGCGATTGAACGTTATGAAACGTCACACGCGTGAAAATCGATAAATAATTACACTGAAAGCGTTCCATGTTTTTCTATCAACGAATTCTACTCGTCTCTATGAAACCTCTATGACGTCTTTTCAACGCTTTCTCGTAACTGTAAACTTTCGTACTTATTTCACATCGAGTAAAATGAGGCTTTTCTACCTCTTCTTGACTACTATTTATTTGAAACGTTTCTTAAATTAATCATAATCGAAAATTTATATGATAAGTAGTTCAAAAAAAAAAACTCGGAGCGTCATATCATCACGTTTTCAAAGCATTTGCTTTTCTTTTGATTTGTACAAATGTTATTGTCTTCATACATTAACGTTTGATTTTTCTCTGTTAGTATTCCTTTTGAAATGATCAAACTATTGTTGTTTTGATATTCAATACGATTTTGAGTTAGAAATAAAACTCAAAACCTCAGATGAAACTTCATAAACTTTTGGCATAACTCAATCCTGTAGGATATCAATACCATATCGTCATATCGTATCGTAGTTGATAGAAAATTACTGTTATGAAGTTTAATATTATTTCATTGGTGATTTTAATAACTTATTAAAATTCAAATGACGTCACAGCAAATTCACGTGCTTCTTTTTTCACGAATTTTCACAAGAAGCACGCTAGAAGCCTAATTTTAGTACGAGTTCTTTTTCCTCAATTCTGCAAAAATATCAGTACTCCTACTCGTCTTAGACCATAAATCTTCAAAGAAATATCTCATTGTATAGATAGGATTTCTTCTAATCACATAGATGAGAAAGCTGATTCAATTTGCGGAAAGTTTCCTCTAGAGATCAGCGCGAATAGTTGATGTAAATTTTCAGTACGTTAGAATCGATTCATGTTGATGTTCTTATCGTCTGCTTTATCAGATGTAAGCATGAACCTGCTTTTTTCCTTTATCTTCGTCGTACGGTAGCTAGCTGACAGTCATATTCTTTCATGAAATGCTTATCAAATCAATAACACTAGTATTAATATAGATATTTATCAAATTAGAGACATATTGATATCTACATACCTCAAATTACTTCACTGTAATATTCTCACTATGTTTTGATCCAAATTTTAAGTTCTACTGTATGGTGAATGAAACAGCTCACTAGTAACATATAGCATCTTATTATACTTCATATTTTACGGCTATTTCCTGAATATCCAATGTTCTGAGTCTAATCGTATATTTCTGAGTTAGCCACATGACTCGAAGTTACTGAAATACTAAGTGATAGTATTTCAAGCAACAGAGTAGTACAATTAGTTACACAATATGCTGAGAATGTCTGTGATGTCGATTCGTTATTCAGCTTCTGCTTCGAAATTAGTATTCCAGTTACTTCGAGTCATGTAGCTAAATCAATAACGTGAGATATGCATAACATACCACTATAGCCTAACAAATTGATAGCAATCAGAACAATCAATATAGGGGTATCAGCTGGCTTTTGTTAAGGTCACATTAGAAAATGCACTAGATTTACTTCATTCCTTTCTATTTTTGAAATTTTAGTAGAATAGTTTAGTGTACAGTTTAAATGCTTGCAAAAATGATGCACACTAATAAAAAACTCCTCAATTGAGGAGTGAAGTGATAGAGCTGAAGCGAGCAGCAGTCATAGAGGTACACAATCAATTTATTTCAAGTACCATTTCCATTTTTTACTTCATAATAACGGAATTACGTCACAGATTCCATGTGACGTTCATAGAAAATAATAGCTAAATTTCTACTTGACTATACTGCTTCCGGCATAGCAGCAATCCGCAGTATACTGTAATTTTTTAGAAACTGTTGACGTCGGATTCAGCGAGTTGCATCGATTATATTCCGACGACAGTAATTTAGCAGTGTAACCACTGTTATAAATTTATCCATTACAGTATTCTATGTGTTTCTTCAAGCTGTTATTAATCTAATACTGTACTTTTAATTTTCTCAGCATTATATAAATATACCGAGATTCGATGAAATTTTTCCTCAATGAGCTTCTACATGCTACGAACTCTGCATGGTCTGAATGACTCATGTTTGTTTTCCTATCAATACTAAACATAATTGATGATCGTTTAGAGAATAGTAAAAAGATTCACTATATTTTGGAGAATCCGTTCCAATATCTAGGAAGTACATCGAACTTTACTGATGATCGATAGTTGTAGAACATCTTGGTAGTACCGGTACTGAGAGAAGTTCAATTCGTTGAGGTGTCTACGAATTTACTCAAAATACATGGTTATTGAGGAAATATCCAACACCCACATGTCAAGTTTATTTATAAACGTCATAAACCTTACTAATTTGAATTTTTACCGATAAGAAAGTGTTAAACATAGCTTCCTAACGACGAGTGCAGCACTATTGCTTTGTGTTATGGTTAAAATAATCAGAAGCGACCCTCTTTTTAAGCTTCTGAATTTCGTTTACTTAAAGGTTCAACACCATCTTATGATACTTGTTGTAGAATTTAATTGTCGTTTGACACCAATGCTGTCATTACGACGCATACGATAACACTCATGTCGTCGTAATACTTCAGCTTTCTTCTATCATTTTATAATCATGTATAATCTCAAGCAGAAGAAACTCATTTATATTCTCACGCATAGATGTTTTCTCATGCATATTATTAGTCTAATAGTGATTTTTTCTTCACTCAGTAAAGGAATGTTTAATGAACCTCAAGCATTTTCCTCCAGCATCTTAAAGTAATCATAGAGGAAAACGTCAGAAGTTTTTATAGTTTCACATTTCAGTGGTTTTGCATTCTGCAGAAATAGTGTAAAAATTCATTGAAAACCACTTCAGTCGCCATTTATGAAATCAGAAACGGTTATTTACTGGAAACAATTGATGTTTATTTCATGCTTCAGAAAAGCTTCAATGAGAAAGTAACTACAAATTGTCATTATACCTTCAGTATGTGCAAAATAGTGAATCCTTTACTTGGTAGCTAATATTATGCCTTGGAAATCAGTAGTACTGTATCCAGTTAGATGTACTGCTTAGTTGAAGTTGTTGAAGATACTTGAAAAAGCCGCTACGAAAATTGTTTCGGTGTAGCTGTATTTCCAAGAAGAGGTTTTATTTAGTCTACCAGAAAAGAGAGCGTTAACACGACTTTTTTGAATTCTAGCCAAAATTGTAGTCAGAATTGTTGAAACGTTTGGCAGATTGTATGCTTGACTGTTGGATTCAGAAACAATCAATATCTTCGTAGGAAAAAACTATGAACGAAAAAGTTACTAAGTTCATCGATTGTTTTTCAGTGAACAAAGACCTGAGTTGCGTAATCTACAGTATCATCAAAGATAACGTTTTCAATCAGCACTTTTATACTCGCAAACTTGTCCACAATTAATTATACTGTCTTCCCAAATATAATCTACTTGCACAATGTTTGCTAAATTTCACTCAAAAAA
>KN716184.1:284569-298263 GCA_000816705.1 Dictyocaulus viviparus
CGCCACGAATCACTGCGGAACAATGCTTATTCAATTGAAAACCACATGTAGATCAACTGGGTTTCCCTAATGCAAGATGATTGTTAGAGATATAATCAATAGAACCGCACCTTAATGCAGGATATCAAACTTCAAGTGAAGCTGCACAAAGTTCTTATATGCGTCAAATTTCGATACAACTTGTTCAAAGTACAACTTCTTATTCTTAGCTTTTTTCTGGAATACTTTTTGTCTAAGAATTGTATGAAATCTTTTAGTGCTCGCATTGTCAACGGCAGTGTATGCTTTAATAAGTATGCTTACCATCACGGAAAGTCGTGCGCACCTCAAATGAGGATAATCTTTTTTTATCAGATGTTTTGTAAAGCTTTTCAGTCAACGAAAGCAGTTTTAGTTGAGTTTTAGAATTTTGGAAAACAGATAGCGATCGATAACAATAAAAGATGGAGCTTGTGCGATATATGAAGAGAACACACAATGTATCATTGCGTATCGTTCGTAGCATGTTATTTTTAGTATTGATTGAAAAAAAAGCATTTTTAGTATTCATGTGGAAAGTTACGGTACATTTGTTTATTGATTTTTGTTAAGAGTATCTAACTTAATTGAGTATTATTGCATTACAGCTTAGTACGTTATGTCTCAAGGTTAATCATTTCTCCAAACGTGTGGAACTGAATTGAGCATTTTCTATGGATTTCAAGAATCTCGAGAATATTTGAAATAAGCATTATAAAGCACCATTTTTCTTACTAGATTTTCATTCTCTTCTCTTGGTCTTATTATTCTATTTTGTCATTTTAATTTTGTTAAGTAATGCCGAATGTCAGAATTCAATGGTCATCGTTTTCAGATTTCTTTTGAACTCGTCGACTAACTCAGTTGATCGAGGTTTTTTTTTGAGTGTTTTACTATGCATATACTACAGCAAGTGACAAAAACGTTGTTACTTCGTGAATTGAGCTTTCTAGGGATTGAAGAGCATAAATTTTTCGGAATTTTCCTACTCAGTTTATTTTGTTTTGTAAGAAGAAAAAAGGTTACATAATCGACTACTCTGTTAAAATAGCATACATTTCCAAAATTCCGATAAGAGAAACTGCAAAATAGGATTTATACTTCGTACGGGTAATCTCTGCAATTACCGCTTAGTATCCCCACGGTTTAGATTTCTAGCGTATGCTTCGTAGAAGATGAGTTTCTGTGAGCCGAAAAATGATATAAGATGATGTCATTAACCTGAGAGCAACTTTTGAACGAATGAGAATGTTTCTAGCCTTCATGTATAGGTTGTTGCAAAATCACAAATGAATTTTTAACTCATTTGAATTTGAAGCTTGAAGAACCTCGCCGATACTCGTGCGGAAATCACGCATATATTTGTAATTCTGTTATAGCTGTCTATCGCATTTGGAATACATTTGTGTATACACACAGAATGTTTTCAATTCACTGTTTTTTTTTCTATCGTTGTTTATATTGTAGACAATGATTCGATAAGTGCTTCTGCAATGGAGCACTCTGAACTGCGGCTGTTGCCGTTAAATGCTGATGGTGTTCCACGATATGATGATCGTACAAACACAGTTCTAGTAAGTAAGATCAGCATTTTATTATCACGTTTGCTAGGTGTACTCGCAACTAAATGCTAATTTTTAGGTTCCCGAAAGTGATTTCTTGGAGTACAAAAATATACACGACAGGACAGTAACAATTTTGAATTGTTGGCTTGACCATAGAGAAAAAACAGTGGACGGACTTCTAAGAATAGCAGATGAGGTATAAATTGTTGAGTAACTTAATATATCATCACTTTATCACTTAATTGAAATTGTCATATGCTTGTACTGTTAGCGTTACAACTGGAACTGGAACTATATCTAATATTTGGTCTCGTTTTACAATTTAAAACTATATTCTTTTAACTAAAATTATTTTGATGTACATATGTGCATACAGTTACACATTGCCATTTCCATCGCACTTTGCTTTCATTTTATTCCAAAAGAAGCTAAATTGAGTTATATAATGAGATTAGTTGGAGTATTTTCATTATTAATATATTAGAAATCCCACATCTACTTAATTTCGTTCAGCTTGATAAGTGGGAGTATGGTTGCAACATTTCTACTATTGCCGGCAGTATAGCTGGCATTGGTGGTGGAACTGCAGTTATTGGTGGAATCAGCTTGATGCCGCCTCTTGCAATTGCAGGTATCCGAATTACATTTTCGTTCGCCTACAAAGTAATTTTGTCGTACTGCTTAAAAAATGAAGTGTTAATCAACTGCTATAAAGGTCTAGCTATCGGTGGTGTGGCAGCTGCTTCAAACTTTGGCATTTCTCTTTTAAAAATGCATAATTTAAAGGTAAACAGTACCTAGTTTTTTTCCGTCTTATTAGTTACTTTGTAATTTCTCATTCAAGAAAAATGTGGCGGCTGCAAAAGATATGCTTGAAAGTGACGAACATTTAGCAGAAATTGTGGTTAGTAATGTGACATCACTTGAAAGAACAATGACTTCACTTCTAATGGTTAGCTGTTTCTTATTGCTTCTTGACCAACATTTCGAATGTAATCTTTAGATTCAGAATACATCACTAAGGCGTTGTGTAAACTCTCTACACATGTTAAACATTTATGTTTTGAACTTGTAATGCGTAAATGACAGGAATATCTATGCTCATACTTCCGAGAACTTGTGAATTTTAGAAGCATGACATAAACGTTGATGCCCACGACCACAATCGTTTGAATAAGAAAACCATAATTTCTGGTGTAGGGATCGGTGCAGTATCTGTAGCCGGAGGAGGTGTCCGTCTATTGTTACGTGAATCTGTATGTAAATTAGTGCGCTATTTTTCTGCATTGTCTATCTGGTCTCGTATGAAAATCTTCTGTTATTAGACATCACTGCAGTCAGCAGTCGCAAGGAGTACTGTTCGTGCTGTTACAGCCATTGGTATTGCAATAGATGTTTTGTCAATAATTCTTGCAATGAAGGTCAGTTGCTCATGGGTGTTTTGTGGGGGTTTCTCCACTATATGTATTAATACATATTGTAAATTTTGAAGAAGAAATTCGATATTAAAATGTGGGAAATCAATTCGATGGGGAAAGTAGGAAACTAGCACTCTTTTCGTCAGTTTGTCGACTTATTGAAATTCTCAATTCGTCGAGTCCGCGTAGAAATTTATGGAGAATTATATTAACAATAACTTTTATGTAACTATATTCATGATTTTATTGTCGTAGTTAAAAACGTTATGAAAATGTCTTAATATTGTTGTTGATACGCTTTTTCTCAAGGATATAATGAAAGGCTCTCATTCGCTAGTTGCTGGTAAACTTCGTAATGCCGCAGAAGAACTGAGGATAAGCCAGGAAGCAATTACACGCAACTATTTGTTGGAAATTATTTAGAATTGCTCTATCTTGAATATGAGGTTAACAATATTCCATGACACCATGAGCATTCAATGTATCTAGAATGGTTCACCTATGGCAATATTTTTGTAAAAAAACTAATTCATTTTTTATTAGTTTTCCTCTTTGTGCTATGTATTAGGTATAATGTGTTTCGTGATTATACTGTGATTTTCCATATGTTTACTGTGATATCTTCGTCTTTTTTAGAAGAAACTAATACAATAGTGTACTATAATTAGGGTATAGCCGAGGGTTCTCATCTATTTTGTATGTTGATCGGTTGTAGGTTCTCATCAGTTTTATATTTTTTGTTTATTTGGGTTATATGGCGAAACTATATTGGTTTCAAAAAATTAAGTAAATTTGAATAAGTTGATTTCTTTACAAAGATACCACTCAAGTGGACAGTTGATGTCTAAGTTTGGTATATCAGTTTAAGTATCAGCGTAGAATGATGTGTGTGTTGAAATTTTTGACAGTGTTCAACCTCAAATTTGGCTAATTGAACCTCTATACACGAACAATAACAATGCAATGACAACATGAAGCAATAATTTTAAAGATAACGACATATCACGGCCAGTGATTAAGGAGTAATGCGGTAAGGTAAGGATATAGAACTAGGTGAGTTTACATGATTATACGAGAGAAACAAAAATGAGTGAAGGATGAAAAATAAAGCAATGAGTATTGCAACGATAGTTAGTTGTGTAGTGTATGTCAAGTGAAACAAAAGAGCAACCGTTTGGATGGATGTGACGAAAGATCTTCATGATTAGAACATTTATGCATTGAGGGACGTGGTGGACTCTGCAGAGGAACTCTTAATGCCTTTGAGAAGCATGACTTTAATAGTAAAGAAGATATAAAATACATTCTTTCACGGCTAGTGAAATGCAATGGCGCAGTGGTGGAGATGCCCACAGTACACAGACCGGAATCAGTTCGCAAGGGCTCCCACACTTATCACGTCTTCTATCCCATCGGGTTGTTGCTGATTTTCAAAACGGATCGATGAAAAAGAAAGTCGGTCCAATAATCCTCCGAAGAATTATAGAACAACGGAGGCAGCTGTGGACACAGAAAGAACATTTGTTTTTCTGTAAAATGCTGAAGTTTATCGATTGTGCCAACAGCAATGTAGAATTGTGAGTGAATTTGGGAAGGCTACTTCAATCATTTCATAGTAATGAGTCACTATCTATATTTATTGAATAGAATAGACCTCACAAAATATATTATTTGCCAAAATAGCATTTATCATACATTTGATAGTGCGCCATATTTGTAATAGTCAGGACATTTTTAAATATCCAAACTATTACTATAATTATATATGAGTGCTGATAAGATATCCACTGAGAATAAAGTGAAGCATTAAGTGGGCGTAGAGCGAGGATGTTGGTACTATAATCGATTAGCATAACAGACTGAACATCTGTAGATCATCGTTCTAGTCCCGCCTGAGGTTCCGGGTTCATATATTAGGGGAGTTTTAAAATGTATCCTGCTGAAGCTTAGCTACTTTACAGAAGAAGAAAACGTGTGTTTGTTTTGGTCTTAATCTGCAACTAAATTCATAGCTGTTCCTTGATAACACTGTTTTATAATGCATTGCAAACCAACCAATCTACTTGTTCCCTGAGGCAGAGTAGAATTTGTTCTTCATGTAATTTTCAACAAAGCCCCACGTTACTGGTATTTTAGATCATAGCATGTGGATCGTTAATACTATGAGGATGAAGGGACAGAGGCAAGATAAGTGTTTGATTTCATTTTTAAAATTATTCTGTTACCTAGTTTCATTTGAAGTCGAAAGTTTATCGAGATCTTACACGATTTTCCCTGTATTTAGATGTTTGATCGGCACCTTTCAAATACTGTAAGAGCCTATCTGCGTGCATTGTGTACAAAATTTTTCGACGATTGTCCGTTATGGTGAAAAGCATCATATATGTCGATGAGACCGTATGATTGATTGACCATGGTCAATTGATTGTTTATTTTATAATAATATCTTTGACGTTTAACAGAAACACATCCATACATTTTACAGTACACCTGCAAAAGTACATTTTTGTTTCCGTTCGATAAATATTATGTATATCGATTATATTTTAGCACTTCAGCGCTTTGTCAATAGGGTTGTTTACAACATGAATATACGATAATAACAAAGGTATTATATGAGGATAGTTTTCGTGCCCTATTTATGAGTCCGTGCACATAGACGACGACGGATTTTATACTCGTATTTTTCTGGTTTATTTTACTTACTGTTTTGCTGTAAATTTTTTTTGTATGGATATTACCGAAGAACAGGCTGAAGTTATTCTCAGTAACCTTTGCAAGCTTTACAAGGTAAGCACGTTAGTTGTGTCTGTTTGTACTTGAACTTAATAGTAACGAGTGTGTTGAAAGATTATTGTGTAGTCACGTAGTGTTTTTGAGGTGCTTTTATGTTAGATGTTCGATATTGTTTCGCAATATCCTTGAATACATTAATATTGATGTGCGATCAGGTCGAACAAGGAGAATTAAACACATCAAGATCAAGAGTGAACAGTTCTGGCTGTCCAATGCGTGTTAAATGCTTGCCACTGGCCAAGAGAATTTTCGATCCTATACCACATGAAAAGGTTGGAAAATTGTATCATTTAACATTATCATAAATAAAACTCGATGTCCACATGCTCAAAATAAAATTATTGCTGGTGCATTTTTGTTGTTATGATGAAGTATTTTCTGTTTTTTTTGTTAGGTTCCTGCTGTGTATTTGGCATTGTTCGATTGTTTGCCAAAATATGTTTCTGTTCATGGGAGTAAAATTGATGTAAAAAACGACTATTACAAGCAGTCGTTTACTGTAGAAGAATTGTTGGTAAATGTGAGTTTACGACATTTCTTTGTAGTTGATCTTTTTTAAAATTAGTTTAATTAATTAGCGGCTTGTTTCTTTTAACATTTTTCTTGACTTGAAGTGGCGTAACGTTTTTTTTTTGTAAATTGACTATTGCGTTTTTTTTGACTTAAAAATACCATTGATAATTTTCACTTTATATTTTTAGGTTATTGTGCCATACCAATTGCCGCATTCAGTGAAAACTTCGAAATCTCGCAATGCTGGAAATGCCAATAATAAGAAATCTGCCGCAGTTAGTATACCTGAACTTCGACACTTCCGTGCCTAAATTAATAAATGAATCTCTTACTTATATAGCTATATCACTGCCATATTTAGATTACTCGTGGATCTGTCAGAGTGCATTTGAAAATTGAGCATTCTATCCAACTCATTCGTCATTTTCTTCCAATTAAACTACCCGTAGAAGTTAGTTGAATGCAAATAATATTCTCTCGGAGTTGTTACCTAATGCTATTTTGTAAAGATTCTAGACAAAAATCTGGAAGCAAATTCGTTACATACTCGTCCCAACTGGCAATTGTGAGAAGATTCGTCTTCTTGGTCCAGAAGTAGCGAAAGCTTATGCAGACGGTACAATTAGGTGAGATTTTCCTTCTATTTTAAAATAGTCTATTTGAAGTTGTAGAACACTTAAAGCATTTCTATTTTTTCCCTGTTTAGAAAATATTAGGAATATGTAGGATGGGGTCAAGTCGGTACTCAATGGCACACTTTTGAGTTCGACTTTTAACATTGTTTCAACAAAGCTCCGTGTAATTTATCGCAGCATATATATATGCCGACAAATTTCGTTTTCAGTTTTGCTGCGCTTACGTTTATGATGAAGGATGAGATATTGTCGCAATTTATTGATGAACCTGAAGCTATTCTACACGCGTTGTACCTTGGTCCGCTAGGTGCGGCGACAGTTGAGGTTTATCGATAATTTTTTGGTCGTATTTTCAAAAAAAAAAACGTGATAATTACTGCTCTTATGTAATAACATCGAGGCCTCAGTGGCACTCGGAGTTCGTGTTGTGTTCGGAGTACGGGTTCATGTCTTGCCTTAGGCCAAACAAACTTCCGTTGCTCATGGGTCGATGAATTGGTGCCATAATTATCTGGAAAGTTATGTAGCACTGACTTGACAATAGGTGGCCCTCTCAAATCATTGTTCTGACTGCTTTTATTTCTCTTTTCATAGAAGTTCTATCAAATGAATATGAAATTTTGCGAATCCCTATAACGAAAAAAAAACAGCCATCTACCCTTGCGTGTAATATGAAAAACAATGAAGATTTGCTAGTACTCGTTCGATGACCAAGTGCAATATATGTGATGAATGTCACTGAGTTTTTCTTCTTTTTCTTGTATTATTAGCGAACTGCTGTGCATATCAATTACATTGCTTGGTGATCTATTATTCAATAGTGGATGTCTAAGCTTTATTTCTTTATCGTATACAGGAACAAATTTGAGGTAATATATAGATTGCTGTTAATGGTTCATAAGTGTACTATGGTTTTTTAAAATGTAAGTTGTAGTCGAGGTAAATGTGGTTAGTGCTTCCGATTAAATATTACTGGTAGTGTTTGTCGTTATAGATGTTTGCCTCTGGTAGGAGTGCTAATTTCCGTAAAAAATGTCGTGCTGTCTTGAATGAAGCGGTGGCTGCAATGAAGTCATCAGAGAATTTTATGTACGTATTTTATGCTCATAAATTTGTTACATTCTCTTCATATCTTTGTTGTAGGGCATCCATACCTCCTCGACTTAGTGATAGTAATCCGGAATTGTCTACTTATCTTGATTTTCGACATAATACTCAAAATCTTATACGAGATTTGAGAGGAGGTCTGTTTCATCTTAAGATATTTTGGATTTGTGTAGCAGAAGAAGAATTTTTGACTTCTGCTACGTCCATCACTGTTGATGCGGTGTTAGTTTTCTGAAAACTTTTGGAATACTGTCATACGCTTAACATGCCGTTTAAAAGCGTGCTATAGCTTTTTTGAAAATTGGAGTGTGTTAGTGTTTATCGATTGTTCGGTGCGATCGACGACAACGTGATAAGGCTATTTGGATTATGATTAGACTTTTAAATCCTCGTTGACAAGGTCTCTACAGCACTGAATCTGTTCTAGAATCCTCTACGGATGGTACTATTCCAATAGGTTGGGCATGTGCAGCTTTGAAAAAATTTGCGAGGAAGACATATATAGAAAAGGTTTGAATTTTTTATTGTTGATGGCGTTAGCAGTAAACACTGATATCAGTGCAAATAATCAAATATTATTGCTATGTTTTTTATTGGAACTTTTTTAGCATTATGTTTCAATTGTGCTGCACTATTTAGGTATTTCAAACTGTTTAATCTTTGTGTTTGCTTTAGACATGGAAGGAAGAAAATCTATACGAGTTGATTTGGACAATCATGAGTCAACGTCCGCATTTAAAGAAGTGTGTGAAGTTGTACTATTGTATAACATATTTTATTAAAATAATTTTCATATCACTCTAATGTGGATTCATTTTTCGTGCTCTTAGCTTTGAAAATTAGCAGTATTAATTGTGGGAATGGATATTTTACGTTGTTTTTAAGTTATATTTGTAATCTTCTGGAGAAAGATTTCCATGACTATGGTGCAGCACGGTTCTGGCGTTCCATGCAACCTGCTGTCATGCGCAGAACAAGTATTCGGAGCAGGTCGGTCAATTTGAACTAGAGTTTTGCACAAAACTGAATTCGTATATAAAGACTTCAAGCGGGGAAACTTTTGAGAAATGAATCATCCTTCTAGACATTTAGGTGGGGAAATTTATGTTTGATTTTAGAACGATCTGGTTTGAACTTTAGGGTAGAAATACTGTTAATTGAATTATTTTATGGTCTTGATCTGTGTTGTTTTTCGATTATGGAGAAAATTCAAAGTTTCTATTTTTGATCATTAAATGTGCTTTCAAATTTTGGTTTATGCTGTGGATTAATTTCCAGAAACGAAACATTTTGTGATCCACTACTTCCTACAGAAGATTTCTTGAATTTTACTGCTGAAGTGAAAGTGTGTCGCTATTTGTTTTTTGAACTATTAGCTTGTCATCAAATGTTTTATTACCATTCTAGTCGTGCTTTAGAGTATTACTTTTGTACGTACAACTGGTGACCTGCGTATTCTCACAAAGGATTTGAACCAGTTGAAAAATGGAAATCTTCCCGTACAATTGATAGTAGGGCTTGATGCGGAATGGAGCGCATATGTCGCCAAAAGCAGGTAGATATTTGATCTTCTCTTTACCTTGACGAGTTATAATATGCATCCTCAGAGCGACGATACTGCAGATGTCATTGCGTGATCGCATTTTCATAATCGATCTTGATAATCGTGCTGAACTTCCTGAGAATGAATTGCGAGAATTTTTCGAGATGTTGTTCCTAGATAAAGCGATACTTAAACTTGGTAGGTGCTTCCTAAATGGCATTTAATGATCTAGAAGTACGATAGAAAATTGAACTGCCAGTTGGTAATGTTTTAGTATCAATTTTTTATCGTATTGCATAGCTATCTCGCACGTTTTTTTTTTGGGAACATAGTGATCATGGCGCAAAATTAAACGTAAAAAACGAAGAAAAAGAAACTGTTGCAGGTTTTCAATTCAATGAAGATCTCACTCAATTGCGCGCTGCTGTTCCTCGGTGTCGTGCACTGTTCGTGCCGGAGAATGTGATTTGTGTGGGGAAATTATTTGCAGAGGTATATTTTAAAATTTCAACTCAATAATTAGGGACTTTGTATATCGCTGGTTTCAGCGTATTCTTTTCTTTATATGTGCACTTTCGATTGTTTTATGCATAATAGATGTGGACATTGGAATTTTTTGGCAAGATTTTCAGAAAAAAATATAAAGTGTAATAGCTTATCGGCCAGTAAACACAAATCTTTATTTCTAGCTGTTGGAGCGAACAGAGAAATTGGAAGATTGTGAAGCGATTCTGAGTGAAGTACTTCCACCAACGGCAATGCATGTTGAGTCGGAGCAAATGGAGATGGACGGGGATTCTACTGACATTGAAAGTGGGTTTCGACGAATTTTTTTAAAAATTAAAGCTGATTTTTTTTTGATATGTAAAATTTTTCTGTTATGACAGAAGATAATCGTGCTCCAGAAAACCGTTACATCTGATATTCATGGCTTTTAAGCTATGACATATTGCCTAAGGCTATTTCTCAGACGAATTTAGTTGTCTAACTCGCCTAGCATCGAGTCTTTCAGTTGCTGCAAAAGTGAAAATTCTTTCTATTTAAGTTACTTGGCATTTCGCGACCATTCATTCTCGTTATAAATGTCACAAATTCTTTTTAAAGACCAACAACAGGAGTCGATTTTCCAACGAACTGTGAATCGAGGGCTATCTTATGTATGTGAACGAGTGTTGGGACGTCCACTGGATAAGACAGAGCAATGTTCGGTATGGGATCGACGACCGTTGCGATCATCTCAGGCATGTGAATAAAACCGAAATTGATAAGTACTAACATTTGGCAAACAGATTTTCAATCAAATTTACAATTTTCAATAGGTATTTAATATTCGAGGATCACATAGTTAATATGAAAGGATTGGTGGGTCCATTACTGCATATTTGCTTGTATAGGCCAATTACTAGTTCGGAGCATTTATTTTGAGCTTTTGCCTCGCTTTATGGAGCAGTTCTGTTACGCTAGTAATGATAAATTTCAATTTGGCAGATGTTGCATTCTTTTTTTCAACCTACTGATAACTCAATAGAATCGAAATATCCTCGTTCATTTTAAGCATTAAACCTAAATTGTATTTATGCTCACAATCATAATAATATTGTTTTACTACTTTTCGTTGCCTGGTTACAGAATGATAAAGAAGATCGAAAATCACTTCTATCAAGTTTGTTTCTTTCTCTCTAAGAAATTTACGATTTGAAACATGAGTACGCATATGTATATCTATTTATTTACTTATATTTTCTAGAATATTGAATGTGAAACCTGAAAATTAATTTTAGTTGAGATATGCGGCGATGGATGCGTATTGTTTGCTTCTTATTTATGATGTGTGTTGTTTATGGTCTCAACGAATTGGTGTGTCGATCGAAGAAATTTTATCTCAGCAGGAGCCGATCCGTGTGTCTCCTCCTCTTCTAAGCGATGACTTCTAGATTGCTTTCTCTATGACATGTTTTTGATCTGCAAAGTTTCGTTTCCCTCAGTCTATTTTCATACTTGTTTTCTCATACATTAGTAATCATAAGACTTGGGTTTGCTAACATATGAAATGAAATATTGGATTTGAACTTATCAAACCTTTAGTTAAGGTATGACGAGATGCGTAGTTTTAAAGCCTGCCTGAATCGTAATTTTTTTTCGTTTTTCTACATATATTTAATACATTGAGCAAATATCAAAGAAGTTAAATTTCTCGTCAGCTGTAGAACTTCAACCATGAATTTATTGACTTTTCAAATAATAACGAGTAACATTCCATTGTTTCTTGTTATTCTTCTTAATCCGTGGATCTTGTTAAAGCGCATAGTAACTCGTACCGATGTTATTTTTCGAGTGCAGTTCTTGACCGCCTAATATTGATACACTTCCGATACGTGGGTTTGTATAATTTCTAACGGTCTTGTTTGTAATGACAATATGCTAATTTATTATTTCGTTACCATCCCTGGTAGCTGTACAGGTTTTCTTTTTTGAAATATAGTTGTACTACTATAAAGTTATTGAATAATCTACGGAATCGCTGTTTATAGGCGTGAGAATGGTGGGATTTTTTTGTCATTTACAAATAAGTTTGAGATTGTAATTTGATCTGATTAATTGATTTGCAAAATTTTATACCCGTTATATTTTAAATGCCAAGGTAGGAAGTGAGCAAAAGTTAAAGTTTCATTTATTGAACTCAACAATGAGTTGCCATTTTTCATCAATAATGTTTATCACGTAAATGCCCTTTCCTCATCCATGGAAGAACGATGGTTCAATTTCTTGACAGCGCTCAAGTCGACATTCGTATTCGAACCGGTTGAATATGTCGTATTTCGGTTCTTAGAATAATTTGCTTTGCTCACTGCCTCTCTATATCCCCGTCCTGTTTATTTATTACCTGAATCCTCACCTGTTTTTGGGTCGTTTAAGGCCCTTTTGCTACAATTATATGTTTTCTCTTAAGTATGTTCTTTTTTAGATCCTCTTATTGTTCTGAAATTCTCGTATATATGACTATTCATGCTCATATTTTATTCCATAATTTATTGTTTGGCTTGATCTGCCTGACAGTGAATAAAAATTTTTCGGAGGTATTAACTACTGTTTTTATAATTTCATAAATCCATGTTGTTTGTTATCGCTAGCGAGTTTCCAGTCACCATTTACATTTCAATGGAAGTGACTAGTGAGGTAAGCGTATGAGGTAAAAAGTTGGAGATGTGCGCTGTAAGGGACTGTGAGTTCAACAGTTCGCACTAAGGTAAGATTGTGTCTCTGACTAGATCGATAAATTGCTATAAGACTTATGCGTAAACTAAAAACGTTAATTAACGTGGCCAACGGTCAAAATAGCGGATAAAATGAATCACTATCTTCATATATTAGGGCAGTTACATTACACCCCCGAAGAATCCTAGTCGATTGAAGAACTTGAAATCGCAAGCTGTACTCGAACCGGGGTTGAGAGGTGTTGGGTCTGGTGTGCTACCGATTGTACTATTAAGGTCGCAACTTTGTGATCCCTTCAATGCTTCACTTATTGTTTGGTGGGCATCTTATGAACACTCGCCTTACACGTAACACGTCATTCATTTGGTGGACTGACATATCGGCATTGCATCCAGTTATGCTGATAGTTACGAAGTAACCTCATTATGCATATGTATCCCTCATGATGTCTTAATTTTCTACCAATCCACATAGAAATGAGTGGTGTATTGAGTAGACCGTAGATCTATGACCCATGTAGTCCGGTTGGTGCACAACAGATCGAGCATCTGTAAATGTGGGTTCAAGTCCTGCATGACATCAAGTTTTGTGATCAACCTTTTCATTATTAGGTATACAAGACCACCATTATAATCTATCATACTTGACAGAAATTTAGAATACTATGAGGAACATATTTCGTTTGATATTATTGTTTGATTTTAATTCTGTAAATAGATGATAATGAACAAAAATACGGTGGAGAGCAGCGTGTCTCATTCGATGTAGAACTCTTTTACTTAATTATTTGCCAGTAATGAAGACATGCACTTTTTAAGTCACCGAATTCTCTAACAAAAGACTACATATCTGCTAGGAGTATCTGTAATTTTTCCTCCGAGTG
>KN716184.1:316493-327341 GCA_000816705.1 Dictyocaulus viviparus
CTGAGTAAAATAAAAGGATCTTAGACAGCGTACCTCCAATTGTTGCATAGTATTTTAGTTACTTCTGTAATGATTCATTTGATACTGGACTTATTCATGTTTTCGAATTCTTAATGTAATTGTGAATATTCTTAAATATTTTACATACAACACTGAAGGTTTTTATTTCTAGTGAATTTTTGCCTCCGGCTATTGCACACGATTTAGTAGCTCACTAATCACTCTAACTTATTGAAAACTAATTTCTTAGACGCAAAACTCACGCATCTGTTGAAGCGATGACGTCAGATTACGAATCTCTTCCCTCAATTCTCTCATACGTTGCTTCTTACGTCGTAATATACGCCGTTCACGATGTTCACGACGTATCTGTGAAAATCAATATATTGATTTCGGTGATCAAACATTGAGTCAAGACGTATTATATATGTGTTATTATAGTAAACCACATTGAAGAAGGAGATTCCTCAATCTGTAATTTTACTATCAACTGTCTAATGATTTCACTTAATTTTCATAAAGAATAATTTGTATATACGAATCAGAAACGAATATAAGAAACTAAAACATTATTGAAAATAGGGAAATTTACAAAATGATCTGTGTAGTACTCGTTGTTTTGTTACATAATCAATATGTTTTTATAGTGCTAAATTAAAAGACAAAAAAAAAAGCTTTGGCGTTGATCCATCCCTTGCGGCGGAATGCGCCTACGCATTCGTGTTCAATTCGGTATCATGGAGGTGGCTGAATACGAGCCTGATCTATACAGTGACTTGAGATAACTACTACTTCACCAAGGCAGTGCTAGTTATCTTACCCAAATTTCATTAGTACCAATGTACCAAACCCGTAGGGATGGCACGCTTAATAGGCCTTGGGGCGGCCACGAACTGCATCGGGCTTGCGTGTAGCTGCGGCACCTCCACCACTGCACCACAGTGCCCCGACAACACAAAATGAGGCAAAAAATGGCTTCAAAGAGGTAATATATAACAGTTTAATCCAATAATTATGGTTTACTGATACTAATCCGTTGAGTCAACATTTATTTTGTACAAAATGCCTAAATGGAAGATATTTAAGTTTTATATGTTTTGTAAATATCAAATTGAGTACTGACGAAGGTACAGTAGACTCCGCAAGTACTTAAAATCAAGGATTTCTTTAAAGTCAGCATTGTCTTAAAATATGCAAATTACGAGCCATAATTGGCACTAATCACTCTGGTTTTCGAATGAAAAATATTTTGAAGTATAACAGATTGCAGAATATTCAGTACATTAGTAAATTTTAATACTATAAGTTATAATTAGACCTTAGGAAACTTGATATTTGAATGAGTGGGCTTTTTCGATGTACGACATAAATCCGCTTTTTCTTCGATCAAAGATCGTTTTTTTTTTCGCGTCTTTTTTATTCGAATAAAGCAGAGTACCACATAGAGAAATAAAACTGAATTACCTCTTTTGGTGACATATTTCCAGAAGAACTAAAGTGTGCACCGACAGCAGATGACTGTCGTATGAAATTTGCTTCAGAATTTAAGTAGACGATGAACAGCAACAATATGACGTTGAGGTGAAACACGTAACTCATTATTTCGACAATGGCATAACTTCTACCTATAACGCTCACGTATTAGTGACGCATCTGATTACGGTAACCAGAGATACGATAGAGCTAACCAATATAAAACTGATAAGGAACTATAAAACGTTAAGAACATCTCCCTAAAGTGTATCAAAAAACCGAAAAGCAATAATACTTAAATGAAAAGTGTGGTAAACTATCGTTAGAGGCAAGTGAGGATTTCAACCAAAGCGAATGATAGTCGTTAAACGCAAATTCTTTGTCACTCAAATTATACTAATGTGATTTTTTAGCTTGTTAAGAAACGTATTGAAACAGTGGACTTGATTGTTACACATCAGAATAAGACATGTTATGAAAAGAAAAAGAACATTTTCATAAACTCTATTACGTTAATGTCGCATGAGGTATAGCAAAGCTTCTATCGACGGCCATCCCTCATCTACTAATCCGGCTTAAGAAAATTTCTTCGGATATCGGCGACGTGAAAGTAATCGATAGATATGTATGAATGTTATGAGTAAAATGTGAATAGACCATATAATTAACGAAAACTACTCAGTGTAATAAGTTAAGCTAACAGTGGTATTGAGGGAAGAATGAGTAATCATTATTGCTTCTAGTGATAAGATGTGATATAAACTTAACTATTCGAATCTATTATCATATACATATGCAGGAAATGGGGAGGATAAATTGTTCTACAGATAGAAGTCAATAGGACACAACAATGGGATGAAAATATTGTAACACGCGACGTTATTTCGCAATTTTACCTTATAGGGATACTGTAGCTCGAGTGGTCGGACGGGGCATTGTTTACTAGTTGTTTGAAATATTCTTCGTGAAGCGTTTGTGATGAAAGAGTGAGAGAACTGTTTCATTATATCGTGAATCTTTTAGTTATCGACAAAGCAATACGGCATAAAATGAGGTAAGCGATAGCCCTTAAACGAACACAGCTCATATTATGTTAAGGCCACAGTAATCAACATATTTTATATTTTGATCGATGAACTCTCAAAAAAGAAACATCTCATTCGTCAATGTCAGCTTTCATTGAAAACCATCAGCATACAGCCGATGCGACACCAACGACATTATAGGATTGAATCTAACTCGTTTAAATCCGTCCAGTTCATCGAAATAGCAAACTCATTGCCATATGCGAATGAACTTTGTTTTATTTGAAGATTAAGGAGGATACAATGGAGTGAAGATGAAGCTTGATAGGACAGTTTTCATCTCTTCACTCTAATGATGCTAACGATCGCATATTCATTAAATTTGGACTTTTATAGACCAAGCTGATATTACTGTGTTGTAGTTTTAGTACTTTTTGTCACACGTGAACTTGTTTACAGTCTATTGTTTTTAATAATCAATTTAATTCCTTCTCAGAGTGTTTACCGACTGACTGTCTCAACTTGGCTGGGAGGGGAGGGAAGGAGGAGGTGTGAAGACGCGAGAACGCTTCAATAATTATTTTGTTGTTTCAGTTCAACAATTGTATTTCAAAAACTTAGTTTGGCTTTTAAGAAGTCAAGAAGTAGTCCAACTAACATTCTTCAATGTTGTCTATTATGTCGAAAATTATAGGACGCAATAAAGAAATATTCAGCTGAAGAACTAAAAAGCTGAATTATCAGATAGTCCTCAAATATGAACATAGGGTTGTATTCCCTACGTTCTAATATGATATTGAAATGGTCATGTGATAAAGATACGTATCGATTGGAAAGGAAATAAACAACGATTCTCAAGCGAAATAACAATACGAAAACAATGAATTTTTCCATACATATAATATAAGTCTTATTTTAGTAAAATTTTTACATCACACTTAATGGCACTCACAAAACAAAAATCAATACCTGATGGAATTCTCGAAACGTCGTCTACCACCTACACCAGCTGTTCTTCAACGATTCAAGAAGTATCATTGAGAATTTCGAAATTACTGAGAAATTGTTCACAGTCTATGCCATTATTGATTGATTCGAGCTGTTTTCAAAGAAATTTCACTGACTCCTCATAGAGGAGTGACCTTTTAATTAGTTCATCTACGAGAAATTTGACCAAATCAGTGGTAAACTGGTGACGATCATTCTGTGATAGAATAAATAGTAAACAAAATCAAAAACAACGAGTGAAAAACAAATAAAGTCATCCTCATTACCTCTGCTAGCAGCTTATACAAAGTTATTATTGTTAAAGTTTGAAAAATTGCTATTTTTAATAAAAATAGTAGTGTAAAAAATTAATAGTCATCTTTGGTGACACAAAAGCAACTCCTATAGCGCGATCGTATTGATCGAAAACGATTTGATCTCTCGATTTATTAAGTATCTAGTTTAAATAAATAAAACAAGTGAAAACATTCATTTGTTAGCTATATATTAAATCTATAAGAAGCACAGTAATCCTCTATAAGAAATACAGTAGATCAAGTGACTTTCTCCAATTTTTCCTGCACTACACTTGTCTGAACTCAGAGGTCAAACCTAACACTTTTCTCTTTCATAAAGATTTTTCTAAAAGATTTATAATACCCGAAATATAATCCCAAAGCACATTATCTGGATCTCAAAAGAGTTTCTATCGATTTTCCAGACGAATTGAAGCAGTGCGTTTGAGGATCTTTCCCTCGAATAGAAAAAAAACACTCAGTCTTCCTCTTCTCCGTGAGTCTAACGTGAAGTAACACCGCTCATATACCTTTACAAATAAGCAAAGTTCTCAGAAATTAGTGAAGTCAACTAACTCTAATCAGAAACTCAACGATTTCTAATGACCAAAAACAGAAAAGCCTTCGAAAGTGATCGTTTTTGAATAAGATAAAAAAATTATCACTACATAAAGCTGTTGATAATGAATTTATCGATCAGTACAAAATCAAATAATCCCTCAACTTATTGATCGATCAAAAAATTCGATATAATGCACGAATTTATATCTAGTTAACATTTTAAACTATAATCAATGTAAATACGATAGGATCTATCATCATACAATTGCATTATGAAAATTTCAATTAAATTTACCAAAAAAAATATTAAATATACGCAAAAGGTGAGTTCACCAAGTATACAAAGCAATTCTTTCACTGTTTGTAATATAGTGGATGTAGGCAGGTGAGGTAAATGAGGTAGGAAGTAAATGATGGATGCATCTTTCATTTTTAATTACCACATTGTTCTATTGTAGTACAGGAGGTACGACAGGTGCAAGATTATAGTACTGCGTTAACTGATGACATTTTCCGAGTAAGAACAAACGAAAAATTCAGAATGGAACAAAATTGTATGCTTCTGGTTTACTAATAACTGTTTGTTACATTTCCCTCAACATACTGAGCATCGTTGATTGTTGAATTTCTTAACTCATGCACAATATTGAGGAATAATGAGTTAATTATTGACTGAAAAGACAGCAGTGGTGTTTTATATGCGTAAAAAATCTACAATAATATGTTTCTATTGAGGATGTGCTTGGACAAAACAGGAAATCGGGATCATTGAAAACAAAAGAACAGAGGAAATAACTATTTGAATATTCCCTCTTCAATTAGCATCGTAACTCATATGCTAATTTACCGCTTAGGGATTCTCTAGTATAAAATCACTAACGCTCAGATAAGAACAACTGGCTGGAAAGAAACACGTGCTACCAACCATTTCTTTAGAAATTGTAATGATGAATTGCAGACGAATCTCTGGAGGATCGAAATATTCACCATTTTTCCAATAATATGCTTTCACAGAAAAGCGTCAGTAAGGTCAAACTGAGCGCTTTCTTCTCCCAAGAGATATTCCTGCAAAGCTATATATTCTAAAAAGTCCCAAAAAACTAGTCCGAACAGTGGTTTTAGTTGCGAGACAACAGAATAAATATGAGGAATGGCTTGAGTAGTTTGGATTGAGAACAAAAGCAAGCTATCACCAAAATAAGGCGAGAGTTACGAGCACCGAGGATATCCACGAAAATCCTGTCACCTGTAAAATGACACGATCTTATGACATGACTTGATGCAAAATTATCTGCGTCAGTTTTCATCACCAGTTCCGGAAAACCAAAAAGGAACGGTGTCGGGAGCAAAGAACTCATAAAGAATCAGATGTGATCTATAGTCTGCTGTGTTACCGATTCCATTCAGATATTATCGCTTCATTGAACTCATTGACATTAGCAATTCGTTGAACTATTCGACGCTTAACCAAATTTGTGAAATCCAGTACCTAATAAGATAAAATCGTAAAATTTCGATTACTCTGAACTTCTCTTCATCTAATCCTCTTATGGGTTCAATCAACTTCGAACGTCTAATGAGTAAAATGACAAAGCATAGAAATGGGAAAATTGCAAGAACACTATAATAAATATTTATTTGGAACCAGAAAACGAATTATATCACGACAATAAAAAAGTTAGCCTAGCTAACGGATCATTTAAGTCCTCTTTTAGAATGAAACAATAGATCAATATTTAGTTGAAGAATTTCCAGGTCGATTACATCGAAAGAAGCACTCAACAACCTCAATAATATCGTAGTAAATCGTTCAGTTATTGTTCTGTGTTACAGAACTACATACCTGTTTAACAATAGACAATAAATGCAGCATAGTATACAACACTAACGTTTGACCCGCCTAAAGGCAAGGGATACCGAAAGAAAAAAAACAACTACTGATTACAAGTTTAAGACAATATTCCTAAAAATCTAGACAAACTTTAAAAATTATAAGGGCAATACTACGTTGTAATCTGATGAAAACTAAATGAACACTCAGAGTTTAGGAAGAACTTGTAGTGTTGGTATATACATAAGCTGGTAAATTATTGTTTGAAGTAGACGATGACAGCAATCTCGATCGTTGCACTCCAGGTATAACACGAGAATCTGAATAATTCAAACAAGTATGATACATTACCTTCATTTCATTATGAATTTCCTCACATACTCATCAAATTAGAAAAATAAAATAGCTCTAGATGACAAATCGTTGACCAGACTTACATTTGATAAATATCCTAGGAGTTTGACCACCACCTTGAATATAACTACTTGCATAAAACAAAATAGTAATGATAGATAAAACCGAGACTGTTATAACCACCATCGCCAAATCTCTTTTTCTGTCCTTCCTCTCAGCACATGCCCACACATCATTCCACAAATGGAATGTATCATTCATCTGAAGAATACAAAAGTATACAACATGCACATATATTCCATGGACATTAGAGTAAGATCTATACAATTATAATCTTCCCTATCATTATTGTGAGACAACTGATAATAAGCTTATTCGTTCAAGAAACCTTCTATATTAATTAGAAGAAAACTAGCGTCATTGTAGCTACTTCCTGATATTGGTTAATTAGAATACAGCAATTTTGAGAATCAAAACCATTTAACTAACGATAATGTGGCTCATTAGAGCAGCAATCGTTTTTAGTTATATCAATACTTTAAATTTCCCCAGTACAAATCAACTTTGTATAAGCACCGTATATATCGCTATCATATCATATATATATATATATATATATATCGCCCTAAGTATTAAATACACACAAATTTCTTTAAGAAACATACAGTGGTCTCCACATCGACGCAAAAGTCAATGTTAGGTTCAACATATATATTCCAGTAGTAGTTGAATAAATCATTAAATTGCAGCTTGCAATAATTACAAATTGTTTTATTGTGTTCACCAATATATTCGGTATAATTAACAACACAGTCCCTCCAATTGAAAAGCTTATCCTAAAAATGTAAACATTTGTTCGGTAACCAGAGTAATGAGGAGAAATGGAAAATCCTCAGTACTTAAAATGACTAGATGTTACAGCTTACATTAAATAAAAAATGTTACCCACTTGAAAAACTAGAGTCTGATTAGAGAACTCCACTTGAGAGTCATTGGCTGTATAATTCCACGTTATGGTGAGACATGCTAAAATAAATGCCTTTATTATCGAACTCATCATAGTCCGCAAGAAAACATACAGTCACATCTGGACTTGGCCCATATACTTGAGGATAATGCATCCGATATATCATAACTATAGGATAGTAGGTAGTTATCGTAGATCACTTGAGTACAAGTTCGATTATCAAGAGAAGTAACATTATTCTGAAGATAAAAAAAAACCATAAAATAAATTTACACAAAGTATAACCTGTAGTGCAAAATTGCAATAAACAATTTTTATTAATACAAACACAAAATAACTTTCTCACTTCTTAACGTAGCATTTCAGAGATTTCAAAGAATATCTCGATACTGTAGTGTAATTTCAAAATAGACCCTGGTAATCTGCTTGTCTATTACACATGATACGCTTCTTTCAAACTTCATCCCATTACCTGACTATATGCTTCGTCTATAAACGATTTCTTGATACCGATATTAACAAAACGATGGCAAAGTTGTCGCAATTCTGTCCAACTAACTAGTGAATGATTATGGAAACGTTCACTTTAAATAAAAGGAAAACCCAAAAATTCTTAAAGCCACTAGGAGCCTAAAGATCCTTGGGCATAATCATAATTATAAAATGAACTAATAATCACCCAATATATACATGACAAATAGGAGTACTACAATATCTTGTACGCAGCGTATCAAAACGTTTTTGTTTCTTTTTGTTTTCTTTTTTTCGAAGAGTTAAGTGCACTGCCTCACGGATTGAAGGTGTTCGACGATATACACAAAGGAAAATTTATAACGATAATTTTACATTAACAATGATGACTAAATTTGTTAATCATGGAAACTAGGTGATTCAACTTCATATGGCAACAATAAATAAAAACAATATCATCAAATTATGACGACTGTAGTGTTGAATAAAACTGACCGCATGTCTGGTTTCATATTCAAGCTGTTTGAACGCAATATACTGTTGAAAACAATTAGTGCATACTCTCGGTGGAATTGACCAATTCGTAGCGCATTGGACCATATTGGATTGGGCAACAGCAAGCCTCTAAGAATACAGAATCTGATTTCAAGCAAAGCATAACAGCAGCATTCTCAACATTTGTACATTTTTCTTTGACCAGTAAATACTTATGAAAGCGATCACTATCAGATCTACTATAGATAGATGTATGAACAAAGCCCAAAGAAATCCAAATATTGTACTGAAAACTTCGAAGAGAAATAGCCAAAATTGCAGAGTTGCGACAGCACTTTAATTTTCACAAGTAAGCTTCATGAAAGGAATTATTAATCACTACTATGTTTTGTGGGAACTTATAAATCCATATTAAAGCAGAGGCTTAATCCCTTCAAATTCTGGTATTTTAGTTCTGATTAAATTTAGATTTCAACATTTTTTACGGTCAGTTCAATTTAACTTAATCACATTACGCTTAACTGAAAACCATAGCAAGCAAAAACATAGGATTCCTAATAAGCACATTTCCATTTGTCATTGTCGCAAAACAGCCAGTAAGCTGCACTTCATTAGTAGATCTCTCAATAAAACAGAAGTTTCATTTATTCACAATTGTTTATTTAAAAAGCTGCTTGCTTGCAAATACTAAAGGATCGGCGCTTCAGGGGATTTCAAAAATCTTCTAGGTGATTTGTAAACAACAAGAGTCCACGATGAAATAATATATATCTCTTTTCATATAAACAATAACAAGAAAATAAAAGATTCATTATTAATAATTTACCTCGACATACTGTTGACACGGACCGTTAATGTCCCACGGATTATCATTAATAGGATTGTCAAGCACACTTTTGGCAGAGAATAATAGTTGAAGGAAGAGAAAGCAGCATTTAATTGAGGGCACTACAGAGACCATATAAATTTGGTATTCATCAATAACTGACTATAAATAAAATCCAGTCAATTGATTTCTACATTACACCAGTAAAATTTTAATTAGCGTAATCTCTAACTATGTTTTGTTGCTGATTACAAAAGTTGCCTTAGTAAAATCTATCATCATTAAATACATCTTCTCATTATTATTCTTCTAATAGTAGTATGGACGAGATATGAACCAAATGAATGCACGATCGGTGTGTATGCAGCGACTGTACAGCAATTGAAACAATAGTACTAATTGTAAATTTGGCGCCCAACTGTCTAATTTCGCCCCGAAACGATTTCTTCCCGTCCTATAATACGTGCATAACTCTATGTTACTCGATTAGTTATTGTTAATGTATTTCCCTCCTACTTGTGAAGATGGTTTGCTTCACTCTGTGCTAGATTACCCGACTTCTTCTCGATCCTGCTCTAATGTTCCGACAATTTGTTGGTTTTTAAGATTTCTAAGTTAGCTGTAGAAAGCGATTTGAGATCTATGTCGGTTTTGATAACATCCATTAGTGGCAAGCAGTTTGTTTTGTGTTTCTTTTATTTTTGAAGTTTCTGATTTCTAGTGATAGTGAATAAATGCAAAACTTTAACTTGTATGCTTTCTGGTACATTGAGATCCAAATACATTTGGAACAGCTTTGAATCTTTTTCATGTAAAATCATTAGAAACGATTAAGAGAGAGATTAAAACTATAAGAGCATATCACGAAGTGATTAGAAGAGGTCACATGACATCATGTGAGGAGTGGGGCAGGTCCTGGACGTTCGCACATTTATTGATGTATGGTTTTTGTGCCACTAACAATTACAGTTAGATGTACATGTCGCGAAAGTTTGAATATTGACAACCTTCATATCATTCATATAATTTATTTTGTCAGTAGTTTTCATATCGGAATCATGTTATATTAATTTTCACTACGTTTCGCACCATTGCAATGTTTATTTATCTTACATTCACCGAACATTTTTCAACATATCTATACAGCCTATTCCATTGATTATAATTGGAATTTGATCTTTTCACGGCCTGCATAAGCGTGTGCAGTTGATTATTTTTAGAATGTTGGCTCGTTCTCTATCGTTGGTAAACGGAGAGCTTTTAATGCTCGCAACTCGTGCTGCCTCAACGGCTCCATCTGTAAAACCGGCAGGAAAGAGAGTGAAGACGTTAGAGATCTACCGTTTCGATCCCGACAAGCCAGGATCAAAACCAGAATTGAAGGCATGCTTATATTATTAGTATATTTTTCGTGCTTATTATAACGATAAAGTTTAGTTGCCCAAAAAATACTCGTGGAAAGATCGATGGCATAGGCACTTTCCTAGTTTTAGCATTCGTAAAAAATATCACAAAGTTGTGTATGGTGCAAAAGAATATTTAGTGTATAGTATTAATATTAA
>KN716184.1:337485-363594 GCA_000816705.1 Dictyocaulus viviparus
AGGAATTGTGAATGAAGAATAAATGTAATGTAGAAGAGTAGGTCGGGAGTAGATGCAAGAAAGCTTTCATATCTTTATCCAATAAAAGCGGAATGATGTGATGAATATTGTCCTCATTACGTCATTAGAGCGGCGATTCGTTTTTAAAATGGTGAGGAAAGTTTTCTGATCTTCTACTTGGATCAATTCATTTGTAGTTTTGTAGACTTTTACAATATTTTATACCAATAGAATAAATTCTTATCACTTTTAAGTACTGAAAAAAGTTATCAGATAAAATTATGTAGCTATGATACAGTATTCCTTCCACCGTAAAACTGTGGCCAATTTTTTTTTCTTTTATTTTCGTGAGTGATTTTTCCATCCGAAAATGAGGCAAATGTCACCTCAAAAATCATTATATATTCCTTAAAATAGAAAGTTTTTGTTATAATCATCAATAGAATCTCTTCAAGTAGATATCCAACTAAATTTCAAGTAAATATGTTGAATTTTTCCTCAAATTTTCCTAATAAATCTGGACTCTCAAGTACTCAATGAATATCGCCGAGGTTCAGCTGTGAACATTCGGTGAGGAACGACTTTGGTAATTTTTTTTTCGTTTTGAGGAAATATTCACTTTTAGATAGATCAGAAATTATGATGACTCAATAAGAGGATATTAATGAAGTTACTTTTTTGACTTCTCATACTGCAATAGCATTTCAGTTAATTTTGTAAATAGCCTCGGAAATTTCTTATTGTTATCAGGAAAATTCGTCTCGTATTCATTCTAGTACCTCAGTTTTAAAAATCCATCCCATATTCATTCTGATACCTCAGTTTTCAGAATTCGTCCCGTATTCATGCTTACACCTCAGTTTTACTGATAGAATTTACAATAAGTTTATTGATTTACTTTGTTTTTCAAGCATACACATACACACAAACATACAAACACACACACACACACACACACATAGACATACACAAACAAATATTTGTAACCTCAAAAAACCAGATTTGCATACATTCCGGAGTTAGCAGACGCTTAACAAAAAGAAAAAAAACGATCATTATGAATTCACGTTTCATTTTCGATAGTTCATTGTGTATCTTTTCGTCAACTATGCAGTTTTACAGTAAACTAAATTAGTTAGTACTTCAGCTTATAAAACAGGAATAGAATTGTTTAGTTTATACATTTTTTTTTCCTTAATCAACATTTTCAATAGTGGAACTGGTTACAATGGAACAGGTTAGTTCATTAGAATATCGTACATTATGGTTGAATATGACGACGAGGTTTCTAGAAAAGTGACTTTTTTCAATCTCAGAGTCTCATATTACTGCTGGTTAGATGAGTTCTGTAAGAAACCGTTGACCTCAAAAATTTGTTATATTCCAAATCAATATTGGAAACGATTCAGAATCTAATGGCTATTAGAATGATTCAGAATTTAAAGGGTATTAAAATGATTGAAAATCTAAAGGATGTTAGCATGGTTCAGAATCTAAGAGATATCAGAATCGTCCAGAATCTAAGAGATATCAGAATGGTTCAGAATCTAAGAGGTATCAGAATCGTCCAGATCCTAAGAGGTGTAAAATGATTCAGAATCTAAAAAAGTATCAAAATGATTCGGAATCTAAGAGGTATTGGAATGATGCAATGAGTGGTATTAGAATGGTCCAGAACCTGAGTCGACTTAGAATGAATGATCCATTATCTAAAGGGTATTAAAATGATCAAAAATCTAAGGGGTATCGGAGTGGTCCGAAACTCTATGAGAACAATATCTCAATTATATTTTAGAAAAAAGACGCCTTATTGATTGTAGAAACATTCTTATTAAATTTTTCTGCATTCTGTATTTTTATTTCGGTTGTTATTACAGAAAGAGTTCTTTTTTAAATGCAATAGGGCATAATACAAAATGAAACCTTCCTTTTTTTTTGTTACAGAACGAAAGGAGAGAACGAGGAAGAGGAGTTCGTGTTGATAATTTTACTCACTCTCATTAATTCACTAACTTTTATGTTAATTTGCCAACGAGGAGAAACCAATTACATTATTGCTTTAATTGTTTATATTTCCTAAATGGATTAATTCTCTTAAATAAATTCGATAGCTGAATGTTATATATAAATCCTATATTAAAAATAGAAAGATTTCCAAGAAAAAAAAATCAATTCTGTGGACGAGTTTTACTGAGTCTGATCAAGAAGGTAACAGAGTAGATCACTTTAAATACAGTAAGCATTTTATGAGCATTAATATTGAAGAATAATCTTAGAGAGATATAAACGAAAGGTATTTTTTAGATGTTTTTTCTTTTATACATAAAAAAATGCTATATTTTGCAGTCTAACACTTCAGAATTTTCATCGAAGAGGTTGAGTTTTGTTTCCTCTGGAGGATGAAAATTCTCAAGACTATCATTAAAACAATATGATATAATCGATAGATCAAATATCATCCAACTAATGGAAAAGAATCCTGAAGAATCATTCTGATGAATAACATGTAGATAAGGAAGTGCTTTTGATAATTCATGAAGGGTCACTAATTTCGTTGTTATGGTAGCAACATTTGGGAACAAAATCGTAAACAAACCAATTGTTTACGTAAACAAAACAACGAAAACAATGAAACTATGTCAAACAAAACGCTTTCATAGAAATTTGTTTATTTTTTTACAAATCGATTATAATGGTCCCAAATTTACATAATTTGCATCGATGTCAATTCACTCAGTATTCGTACCTAGGATATGTCAAATATAGCTATTCTATGAATAATCATGTACATTTACCAATAGATCAAACAAGAACCGTAGAATATAATTCGATATATAAAAGATATACGATTGATTAAGTTGGTCATGAGGAAAAATATTCATGAGGAAGTTGTCATACATTCGTTTATATTCGCATTTTAAAAATTAGATGAGCCAGACACGTGATGCGTATGAATGATGAACGGTGGACATGAGATGTGACTGTATCCTATTGCACATCAAACCCACTGCTCGAAGAGCATCAATACAACGGTCAGATTGCTTCAGTAAGGTCTTAGAGAGGAATTATGATGCTCAAAAAATCCCTAGAGCGGAAAGAAGTCATTGGATTAACCTCACGCGTAAAAGGATGAATAGGACGTTTCACTGGTGCCGCCTGCTCGATATTGTCAATGATCAACGGGTATCCCGATGATATTTGCATATGTACTTAATGTGTATAAATGTATAAGCATGAAAAGTTAGATATGTGAAATTGTCTGTAAGTACATATTGATCGATTCCTATATATAGGCATATATCCGTAACTTATGCATAGATTTCTATATATAATAGGTATTTGCTCGTTAGTTTGTGTGATACATGTCTTAAATAACGACGTAATGTTTGTTGTTTTCCCGTAATTACGGACAAAACAACAGCGAACGATAAATGACGCCAATGTAGCAAATCATTGAAACACCAACTACCCATCGTATATATTTTCTTTCTACCATAAAATTTACAAGAAGATCATGGCTAGAAATGGACGGTTACGTTCCATTAAGTAGTTTTGATAAATTATGATATGATAGTGATTTTTTTTCTGACAACTCTAGGGTAGTTTTTTTTCAAAGGGAACGATTTTCAATTGGGACAGAAAAAACGCATTATAGCACGATAAAGGTTAAAGTCGATAGTGTTAAACTGATTAAATATATCAATCAAGTGATTTTGAGAGAAAAGAAAATGATTTAATTCGTAATGAGTCAACTTTTCAAGTCATTGATGTTTTTTTTCGCAATCGATTTTTTCAACGAAATAAAAACGGATGTGCTTCTTTTTTTTCTGTCTATGAAAAGAAAAAAAAACGCAACAGTAAAGAGGGATTTGAAATGAAATGAGACAATCAACGAAGGTCATCTACGAGAAATTTTTTTTTTCAGATTTAATAACTCTTAACATTTTTCTTTTCTTAGAGAATATGAGAACTCTATTCGAGTTGACTTAGGGAGAATATGTTGATCTGTCAATTATAAAAACAACAACAACAACAACAAAACAAGGTGTATTTTGGTAGTTCGGTGAGAATATTAATGTTTATAAACATTTCAAGCAAACACAAACAATGATGCAAACTTTTCCAACTACAATTTTTTTCTATCAATCAAAAGGAGTCTATTCCGTTCCTTAGATCTATCAAGCCCTATTTCTTCCGTGATCGGTAAATTGCTAGTAAAGAATTGCAGATAAGATAACTAAGACTTACTAGATGAGGAGTGGTCAACTCACGTCACTGTATAGACCGAACTCGAATTAAGTTACCTAAACAATGTCACGTTGAACACGTATGCGTAGCCGCATACCGCCACAAGGGATTGATTAACCTCAAAGCTTACCTCGTCTGTCTATATGCATGTACATAAATCAATCAATATAAATACATATACACGCATATAATTGTTACTTTATATGTTTTGTTTATAAAAAATGCTTTGAATTTATCTGAAATCACTGTGACGTATATTTAAACAAATTTGAATTATTGATTGAATAGTACAAACACATCCTATGTAGAAGAAATAAGAAGAAAAGCAACATCGATAAACTACAGAAAAAGAGAAATCTAATGGGAAAAAATTTGCATCAGGAAATTGAAAGCGGCACATGCCCAAGGCTATTTTTTCATCACGACTTACATTTTATACAAAATAACAAGGAGATTACTTTGTTTCAGATTACTTCTAGACGTTATTATTGTAAAAGCATTTGCAACTGATTGAGCTTCTTTTCTTTCTCATACTCAATTCAAAACCTCAGAACTTTCAAAAGTACCGAAGAGAAAAACATCTACTCACCTCTCGTCCGTTGTACGAACACTCACCTTTGAAAACCCACTAATTTATTCAAAAGCACTTATAAGCCTTGATGTTGATGTACAGTTTCGAATCACGCCGAACAAATAACTCATTTATTTACATATTTGAGAGAAAAA
Organism: Dictyocaulus viviparus; assembly: GCA_000816705.1. Taxonomy (NCBI): domain Eukaryota; kingdom Metazoa; phylum Nematoda; class Chromadorea; order Rhabditida; family Metastrongylidae; genus Dictyocaulus; species Dictyocaulus viviparus. The sequence goes on from KN716184.1 coordinate 342,460, forward strand.
ATTGAGGTAGATAATCAATTCCTATCTTATAAAGAAAGAGTGTTAGTAGAATAAGAAGCCACTTAAATTAATCAATCAATCAAAAATTATAAATAGAAAAAAAAACATGCAAATACTAAAGACAACACTTAAATTATCGATTGTTTACCGAAACTTTTGAGTGAAGTAGGTTTTACTTTTTCATTTCGTTTTTGACAAAACTACTATGAAAAATAAAACTTCATCCTTGGATTCGATCGAATGGCTAGAAAAGAAACTGCGTTGATTCTGAGTGAAGAGATGAATGGATGAATGGATGAATGAATGAATGGATGGATAGATGAATGAATGGATGGACGAATGGATGGACAGGTAGGAGATGGAAAGCTGTAGTTGATCAATTGGTTTGATTATTTCCGTCATACCAACAGATTTTTTGTTTCGTTTTTTTTTTCCTCAAATGTTCCTCATCCATTAAATTTCGATTGATTAGCAGACAAAAAAATGAATTATATGAAAATAAAAACCTCTAGAATAAGGAAGAAAGCGATAGATAGAATTGGTATGTGATGGCAATATTTGAATGTACTGCCCAACACAAGTACTACCAGAGAAGAGGAAAAACGAGTTTTTCTTTAATAAAAAACTCACAACGAACTGTTTTATCTTGCCATTTGCATATTATGATGTCTGAACGGTTTTTGTTTATTTTGTTTAATTCAATAAATATTGTTTATTTTGTATTTATAATATAAATAATGTATTTATTTTTCAATTAATAGATTTTTATTGACATATAATAAGTGTACTTCTTTCTGATTGTTTGATAACGATGATAGTAGAATATCATTGGCCACGCCCATTTGGCAATGATGGCGACATCGTCGTCCTGCCACCGGATTTTTACCTACAACCCTCTATATAAAGACGATTATTAGTGAAACATCTTACTACTACTACTACTACTATTACTACGATCACTACCCTTTACCCTTCCTATACCTCTAAGAATTGCCTCCACGTCCTCAACTATGACATTCCTCATCAAAACCTTAACTATTTTTATTTTTCTACTCTATATTTCTCATTGTAACACATTAGACACGGAAAACAACTTAAATACTCGGTACGTGTTATTTTTTCTCTCTCCTCCTAAGAGAAAAACATACTGACATCTTCCTCAATTCTAATAAACATTTATAATCTATGTATTTGTTTTTATTTACTATACAACGTTGCTCAGGTGTATTAAACTTTCACATGATTTTTCTGACTATCAAATTTGAGGAATAAAGCTAAAAGCTTGTAAATAAACAGATGATTATATTCAGATGTTGGAGTGACGGTGATGGTTCAACACCACGTTGGTGGAATGAGGGTGAAACAATCACCAGAGGTGATACTCATCGTTTGAAAAAAAAACGCTTTCATTTCAATTTTCCTTATTCTTAGCGTATTCAGGAGAAAAGTTTTCCCAAAGGACATATGTAAAAATAGGGATTAAAATAAATCACTATAGTAGATCCATTATCAATTTTCTTAAAGGTAGATATTGGTATGAGTGTCGAGAAGGTCGATTAGAGCCACGAGGGTGTATGAGTAAAACGAGTCAAAAGTTGAATATTGGTGAGGAAGTAGAAGACGGTGAATATGTGGCCGTATGTGAATTAGGTGAGTATTTTCTTTAGTTATAATAAATATTTGTTATGTAAAAATCTATCAAAGTAATTTTGTTGACCTATATTTGTTTTGGTTTCGTGCTATTTTCTAAATAATAAAAAAATGAGCAAAAACGAAATTAGGCATTTATAGATGTAATATAAAAAAAAAAACAAAAATGAATACAATGCACAAGCCTTCACTTTTTAATTCCACCGATTTCTTCAGAAGATAAGAAATGAATGAAAAAAGGATGACGTCGATGATTTCACATGCCAAACGGAGTTTTCGTTTTATTGATCTGTTCCTCATAGAATGCCTGAGGCAATCATCTTTATCGTATTACAGTAGAGTTGTGATTGAGTACGAATCTGTGCTGTACTATGATTTAAGGCAAAAAGAAATCTCTACCAGCTCAGTAGTTCTAATATTTGCAGAGTACTCTAGTATTAATTTGTTCAAACGTATACGATAGCGAACTCGATTTGCCTGAGGGTATAGCACGAGGTCATCGGCGTAACACTACGACACTTCCTACCAGTTCCTTAGGCGTTTTCTATTCAAAACAGCTTATATTACAAAGTTCTTTACCCTAATTACCTATAGACTACAGTATACTAAAAATTTGACTATTCCATTTCTTCACTCCAATAATATGTCGACCAAAAATCAGTGAAGCATTAAGTGATTAAACATCGAGGACTTCAATAGTGCAGTCGGTAGCGCAAAAGATCAGACTTCTGTGAGACTCGGGTTCGTGTTCCGACCGAGATTACAAAATTTATGGCTGACTCAACACTGTGAGGATATAAGTTATAGAAATATATAACCATTGTAATCTATTGTAGCTATAAAAAAATGAATAGATTACTACGAAAGCATATTTTATTAGATCTGAAAAGTCCTATAATGTAATGTTGAAGGGATTTAGACAAATTACATAACAAAAAAAAACAAATAAATAAAAAATATAAACATAAACAGATTAATAAACAACAGACGACTAATTAATTGATGATTGGTTCGTCGACGGTTATTTTCTGAAGCAGCTGAACTGTTCTTTACAGTTGATATTTACTACTGCTGCTAAGATCACCATGGAAAAATCGATAACACATGATTTTAAGCTTAAGCATGACGTCAGAAATGATTTAATCAAAGAAGTGATTTTCTTCTCAATACATTTTTATTTGTTAGTTTTAACAATTGATTAGATTTATAAATACCTAATATTTATTTCAGGTCCTGATGGTCATCTACGATTTCGATTCACGGCTTGTATCGGTAGTGAAAATCGTCACTATAACCCCGGAGAGCAATGGATAGACAGTCAGGTTACTTTGGTTTTTATTATAATAAAAAAGAGGAAAAAAAATATAAACTGAGGATTGGAGAATGAAATAGAGGTTGAAAATTCTGAAGGCTGATAGGAATACTAGCAATAAATCGTCATTGCTCTATCTGGAACGATTTCACAAGTGTTCGTTTTCATCGCGATATCGTAGAAGTGACTGAATTCATTCTGCTCTATAGTAGAGTAACTTGAGGCAAACCTCATCAACCTCCTTCAACGTCAGTGTTGCTTAACATTTTCATTTATTGAATCAACTTAGACAATTGATTTTAATGAAGTCAACAAATTTCCGCAATTGCGGAAAAAAGCCTCACTATGTGGAACGCTAATACGTTTGTAAAACTCGTCGCTTTTTTCAAAACTGTATGGTTAGGAGTTTTTTTTTATAGAACTCATTAAAATCACATAATTGGAGCGTGAAGAAAACCGTTGCATGCGAGTAGTGTAGAACTTAATGAATAAAATTATCATAGAATAGTATTCCATAGGATAAAAGACTTGAGGAAATCGAACTCACTTCAATATCACATCAGCGAGATAAAATCTATCAATTCCGTAACTCAACAAGTGTCGCATAATTTCTTCATACAAAAGCTTTTAAGGCTCATTTAATCTATAATATTATCGTCATAGTGGATATAGATAAGTTTTCAAGCTTTCTACCCTATCCAATCACTCGAGCTGAGCAATCTTTGTAGGAAAAATCTGATTAAGTAACGTTGATTAGTCAGAGTGATTACCTCAAATCAAGAAGCAGTATTGATTAGCTGAAGTAATCACCTTAAGTATAGAACGGAATCGCATTCAGTCATCTCCATGAAGTCACATTGAACACCAATACTCAGACGTATTCACACATCAAGAATTAATAAAATCCATAGGTTATTTTACTTAATATTATATGAGCTTTCAATCACATCATTATTACCGATATGCAGATTGAAATTAGTGTACAAAAATTCGCAGCCGCCTCAGGCTTAACAAGCCCACTATCTTTTCAGGTCGGTAAATTAGGATCGTAGAAATTTTAGAAGGGGAGCATTGGCGCAGTGGTATAGGTGCCATGGTGATACGCTTGCCCGAATCAGTTCACAGCCGCCCTACAGGCCTATCAAGCTCATTATACCTCTCGGATCGGTGAATTGGTACCCTGGAAATCTGGCTAAGATAAGTAGCATTGACTTGATAAAGAGTGGTTAACTCAAGTCATTGTATAGACCAGGCTAGCAATCAACCACTTTTACGATATCACGTTGAACACCAATGCGTAGGCGTATCCCGCCACAAGGGATCGATTAACGGCATAGCTTAAGTGATTTCGTAGAAGGGAAATGTAGCACAGACCAGATAAAGAGTGGTAAATTTGAGTAAATGTATAGATGAGGCTCGCATGAAGTCACTTCCCATTACCAATCACTTACATCGCATAATCGTTCCACGTTAAACTTTGCTTACTGTTGTCATTATGATTACTATATTAATAGAGAAGAAATTTTAGAACATCTATTACTATGAATGTGAACAAGATGGTGCGTATCTGAGAAACCAAATAAAAGGCTGCATATCACATGATAAACAACGAAAAATTCTTATCGGACAGCAGGACGACTATGGAGATTACATGTAAGTATTTCGGAGAGCTAATCGATAAGTATAAATGAGGAAATTGAAAAAAAAAATAGAAATTTTTTCCTTATTATCAAAATGTCTAAAACCACATGATATCAATAGTTGAATATCATGTGTCGATCTTATTTCATCTCTAGTGCATAAATTACTAACAACTATAAATTTTTCCCGATGCATGATAAAAATAGGCGCTTAACTCAATGGAGGAGGTGCTGCCTATGTGAAACGTAGACTCCAATGGGTTCAAGTACACGTACACACCTAGGCAATCGAAGCCTGCCATCACTGAAGGCTCATTGAAGAGCTACGGGAATAAATTAGATAAGATAAGCACTGATTTGATAACACACTGTTCATCTCCAGTCAATGTACGGATTAATAGTGTTGCCCGATTTTAGTGTAGAATTTCTTGTCGGAATAGTCCGAAACTAGAATAAGCCCTACTGAATTCAATACTAATACTATGTTCTGGAAAACTCTATTCTCCTACGTCCTTCTTAAGTGAACTTTTTCGTATTTTTAATAATCATTCACTCAAAATGATGATATCATCACTGTCAGCATGTATAACAACGCGCATTTGATTAGGCGTAGTTGTTTTGTATTTGGTGTAATTGCGGACTACGGCTAAACGATCAAATTCGTTAGTAATGAAGAAGACAATAGTGTGTATTTGAATAATAGGCTATTGAACAATCTAGTTTGAATAAAAGTAGAAATGAGACGAAAAAGCCAAATAAGAAAATACGGAACAGAGACGTGTAAGGGAGATAGAGGGAAAGAAAGGGAGAGAGAGAGAGAGAGAGAGAGGTATGAAGTGAACAACGATGTAGTAATTTTCGAAACGAATAAACAAAATTCAGACCAAATTCAAATGAATACAATTTTTCTAAAGAGACAAGATTTCTTTAGATACGAGTGTCGTGAGAAATATAATGGAAGTATACAAATGTGTAGCGTAGGATGTATCAATAATGGACAACATTATAAAATTGGAGATCAATGGCCGGTAAGATTTTGCGAAATTTCGTTTATTTAGAGAAGTATTGATCGGAAAAAACAAGGAGGTCATTATAAATCAATAAAGAAACTCTAATGATGAGAAAATTTTAAGGAAGGTGAATTTCTATACTACTGTAAATCAAATGGTGGTCGTAGTCAGAAAGTATGTATTGGTTGTCTATATCAAAATAAACGACTATATGATGGTGATCGATTCCGTGATCAAGATACGGTCTATGAGTGTGAGGTAAGTGAGAAATGATTTTGATGACTCAGAAACAAATCGTACTGATATCAATGCATCGTTCTGTTATATCATAATAACTCAAATCTTTATCTGTAATGATGTTGAGTTGGCCGTAAAACTCGAAATCTCGAGCGATACTAGAACGCATACTTCCCTCCCTCCCCTCTCTTTCCCATTGAGGTAGATATTGACTGACTTCCTCGAAGTGATATGACAGAAAATGATAATATATGAGCCGTGTAATACATTGTAATCAGCTAAAACAGACAAAATTGTACATCATGATGTCATTCGAGTACTATCACGATAAAGCTGTCAATTGACGACGGTTATCACTCACTGTTCATGTTTCTAATTGTGAATAGAATTCAGTATTGTGAATAATGAGAGTGTTATATCGAGTTACGGTACGTAATGGTTAAGTGGTGGAGGAGCTGTAGTGACACGCCGGTCGCTATCAGTTCGCGACCTCCCCTTAGGCCTACTAAGTCCGCCGTTCCTCCGGTGTCGATAAATTGATGCCAAAGAGATCTGTGTGATATAACTAGCATTGACTTAGTGATTAGTGGTCAACCTAAGTCACTGTGTAGACCAGACACGCATCCAAACCCCTTTACGATATCACGTTGAACACGAATGCGTTGGCACATCCCACCACAAGAAACTGATCAACGCCGTAGATTATCTTATATTATCTTATCTAATATGGAGTTAGAATAGTGGAAAAGAAACCAATAGGTAGATAACGATCGCACAGAGGTGTAATGACATGGTTCGATTTGTATTTTTGATCTCATTCGTTCAGTTACAGATTCGTCCGGATTCATATGGACACAAACCGGTAGGATGTCTTGCTAAAGACTTAGATGGAAGCGTTGTCGAAAGAGTTATTGGTTGTCGATGGTGAGTTTTATTTAATTTTTAGCTTAAGATTTTTCAATGCCGAATTTTCCTCAAATGCCTCTAAATACAGATCTTCTATATCGTCATATCGTTTTGAGGTTTCTCTAAAGTGATCATTTGTTTATCGTCAAGAATTCAGTTATAGTTATATGAATATTGAAACCTTAAGTTACCAATTAAGCTTTTTTTGAGTGAAAAACCTAACATAATTTTTTCAATAATATTATTTTAATTGATAGCGGTCGATAAAAATCGATATTATTTCGTTGTAAAATTATGACGTCATTGAAATAATAGCATGACGATGTTCAGGTATTTGCAAGATTCACAATCGAAAATCGAACAAACTTGTGAAGTTGATGGAACGAAGACGAAAGTTCGTACAACGGCTTGTATTTATAGACACAACGTATGTTGTTTATGTTTACGATAGATCAAATATACGATGACTGTTATTGTTTGAAATTATCGCTTCAGGGATTCGATACGATTTTCTTACTACCTGGTCAATACACCATATGGAGTTTACCTGTAAACGGAAAGTCTGTCGGAATTGCTTGTAGAGTAAGTGTGTTAAGACTTGACTGTTAACTTTTCGCTGTAAAGCCTAAAGGCATATTTTAATTACATATATATATTCAGTAGATCGGTTTTCATTTCCTTACCTCATCGATTTGTAAGCGTATGTTTACTGATGCTATTGAATAACATTACAACTATATTTACTAATTACGCATCCGGCCACAGGAATCGATCAACGACAATGATAATAATGCGTAGCAATACATGGTGGTAAGTTAGAAATGGTGGGTACAGAGGCGTAGTGGTGGAGTTATCACAGTGGCACGCAGGGCCTATTCAGTTCGCGAACTCCTCCAGGCGCAACGTGCCCGCCATCCCTCCGGGATCAATAAGTTGATGTCAGAAGATGAAGATATGATGGACATCAGATAGGATTAGATGGGTACGATAAGCAGCACTGACTTTGTGAAGAGTGGACAACTCAAGTCATTGTATAGATCAGGCTCGCACTGAACACTACAACATCATGTTGGACACTAGTGCGTAGGCGTGTTCTGCTACAGGGGATTGATCAACGCCAAAGATTATTTTGTCTTGTCTGATAAATAAATAAATAACAGTCTGTTAAAAGTATTTTTCCTAGGAAAATCCTGATGGACCAAAGCTTGACGTTTTTGATGTCTCACAAGTAGCTCAATACACAACTGGTCTCTCCTACGAACAGCCACGAGGGAAATGAAATGCACATAGTAACTCATATCATTAGTTTTCATAAATTGATCGAATTCTAACGAATTCTGACTGAAAGGAAATAGTGCGAATGTGGAAAAGTTAGTAGAATAAAACACCATTAAAACTTTTTCGTTTTCTGTCATTTTCTCATAGTTTCGCTCGTATTTGTCCGTCTAACGATTTTGTTTATTTGCGTTTTTCTGAAGCATCTAGTATTTTTCTATGACGTGTAAATACATATGTATTCATTTGCAATAGTAATAGGCCATATTCTGTTTTTCTTTGTCTAATAAATATTCTGATAGGATTCATTGTGAGTCACAGGAATCAATTGAGTTCCACATTCAAGCTGCTTTTCAACTGAGTTTAGAAAAAATATTCGCGGTGTTTGAGTAGCATATAAGCGGATAAATTTGATATAAAAAAGATAACCTAAGATAAGATTAGAGCGTTGAAAGCATCTTGTGGTGGGATGCGCCTACGTAAATGTGTTCAACGTGATATCGTGGAGGTAGTTGAATGCGTGCTTGGTCTATAAAATGACTTGAGTTAACCACTTTTCACCAAGTCAGTGCCAGTTATCTTACCCAGATTCCTCTGGTAGCAATTTACCGACCCCGGAGGGATGACGGGCTAGGTAGGCCTGGGAAGTTGCCGCGAACTGATTGGGCCAACATGTCACTGCGGCACCTCCACCACTGAGCCACGGCGCCCCCAACATAGGAAAGCCATATTTAAAGGTGAGCATTTGGGATGATGTGGGTTTAACTGGATGTTAAAACTTTAGTTAAGAGTTTTTCTTTTGCAGGGTTAACGATAGTGTTTGACTCAATAGACCACACATTTGACATAGACTTTTTTAGGCTCTTATGAAGGCGATTCTGCCGAAACGTTAGCCTGTCTCTGTGTTGTATTATCTTTTCAATAAAACGCTGTTTACCAACCTAGAGTATTGCTAAACAAGGTAACAGTCAAGATATCCAACTTATAAATGCCGAGGTTAAAGGATAGCCGATTTTGGAGAATCCGATTTTCCTCAGTCAATGTCATTGGGTAACGAATGTAGATGTGCAGACGAAATAGCTTTTTTCGAAAGTATCCTGGTGAGTGCCAAATTCAGAGGTTCATTCAAAAATGGCTTAATTTTGTTTGAATCGCTCCAATGGGACTGGACTCGGGGATTTTTTGAGAACTTGCAACCTCCACCCCTAGGCCTATTAAGCTTCCCTTCCCCGCGCCATCCCTCCAGGGTCAGTAAATTATTAAACAGCACTTATTGGTAGCCAATGACTTGGGACAGTACTAAAACCCTCATTCAAGATGGCATACAAAAAATATTGAAAAAAAAACACGCTCGAGCTACAAGATGATGCCGGTGTACGAGGGGTACTCCAACATATCGAAGTCTCTGATCGCTCGCTATGTAAGCAGCTACGGTAAACGGCTCTTTTACCTCTTTTACATTCTTCATCAATAGAATTTGACGAAACCTCGTTTGATTTTTTTTATTTGACTAGCTAATATTAAATTTTAAATCATTAGAGGACTTGTGTTTATTTGTTCATGAGGCAATGTTTGTATGTATTGTTGCTGATCCGAATAATTTTTTTAATAACTTAGTTATGAACCTTGGAGGTGAAATACACTTGAGGACTATAATAATCTATTTTAAAGTGATAGAAGCACTGATGAATTGTGATCCTAACGGTCCAGATGTGAAGCTTCGAAGTGCTCTATTCAGAATAATTTGCCACATTTGTGTTGACCAGTTAGCCATAATGATATTTGTTGTCTAAACACATTACATTGTTTAAATAAAGAACCTTTCCCTATAGGGTTTTTGAGTTAGCAAAGCGAATGATCTACCGTAATGCTTCCAGAAATGGTTAGGTGCATTGCTTGGATGCCTTCCAACATCGGCGGCATGCACATGTAAACCATATTTCCGCCTTGAGCCATCATTGCCGGATTACTACACGTTTTCGTGACCGTCCCACCCATAACTTGACAGTTTGTCTTCATTGGCATAACTGGAAGAAATTCATGCTGAAAACAGAAATTTTTTCCCGCCACATGAATGTTATTGTAGAGAAACAGACTCATATCACTCATATGTACATTAATTTTGTTTATTTTGATACTTACAAGCAATCTTTGAATAGGGAGAACGTTGTGAAGGAGTATGAGTTATGCAGAAAGAGTGCTGCATGGGCAGTGTCAAAGCTTTTCAGTGAGATCACTGATCATCTAACAAGTCTCAAAGTAAACGCTAACATGTCTGACATCACACAGACTTCTGTTTACATGCAGAACACTACAAAGATGTCTGTCCGAGTATGATCGACAAACACAACATCAAGCCGATCTCTACAGTAATTAACTTTGAAAGATATTTTGTTTACAAAATTTGGAGTAGTACGTGGCAAAATAGAGCAGCATTGTCCTCATTCAACTCTTTTAAAGAAGCCATATGATTGATAATTACAAGATAATTATTGGCGTTGATCAATCCCTTGTAGCGGGATGCGCCAACGCTTTCGTGTTCAAAGTGATATCGTGGAGATGGTTGAATGCTTGCCTGGTCTGTACAGTGACCGGAATTGACCACTCTTCACCAAATCAGTACCAGTTATCTTACCCAGACTTCCGACGCCTGACAGATGGCGGGTTTGGTAGGATTGGGGGTGGCCGCAAACTGATTCGAGCCAGTGTATCACTGCGGCACCTCCACCACTGAGCCACTACACCCTCAAAGGAGCCATATACCAACTAACAAACAAAACCACAAACTTTTATGCTCAGCTTTATATATTTGACGGCGTAGAACTAAGTTTTTTTTTCATTTCTACCGGTTGTGCTATTCTTATCATTTTTTGTAATATCGTAGTATAAGTAGTTGAAAAATTGTTTGTAAAGAGTTGCTTGTAATTTGTAAAGCAAGACAAGTAGGATAAGCTTTAGCGTTAGTCGATTCCTTATTCGGCTACGCATTCGTGTTTAACGTGATATCGTGTAAGTGGTTAAATGCGAGCCTGGTCTATACAGTGACTTAAGTTAACCAGTACTTGTTATCTCCCACAGATTTTTCTGGCACAAATTCACTAGCTCCTGAGGGATGGCAGGGTCGATTTGCCTGGGGGCGGCCACGAGCTGACTTGATCTTGCGTGTTACTATGGCACCTCTACCATTGCTACCTCTGATTTGTAAAGTACTTGAGATAAATTATCTGCTTCGTAAATATTCACTTCAATATCATATGAACCTATGAAAGTCAACACACATAGCGCTTACCAACACCATTTCCATCTCCTGTGAAAAGAATATCGCATTTCAGTGGTTCGTATTTGACTGTGACATCCAGCTGATTCAGAATCAATGAAATCACATCGTCCGAGAGACCCGCTGTACGACCTTGTTGAAAAAGAGTATCTTCAATCTAGAAAAGGAGAATATAATTTGAAAAGCTCCATTCGGAAAGGATTTCAGTTGGATTCAAAAAATCGTAAGCATTATAATAATGAAACGACTGTGAAACGTTCGAAGAAATGGTCATTCCTCTTTTTCCTCAATATGTGTACGCGAAAGCATATCTATACAAATATTCACCGATCGTATTACTGTATTTTGAACAAATGTTACAGCTTGTTGCTCACTAGTTGAAATTGTTGAAACTGTGGATGGAGCGCTTACATCTACAGAGTACGCCATTTCCGCTGGCAATTTGAATCCACTAACTTCAAAGTTTATTCTTCTACCTTAAAAGTACACGTATTCGTATGAACATTATTGGTTCATATTCCAATTTGACCGACATAATCAACCTCAAATAACTCAATTTAACAGGATGCAACTAGGTTTGATTAGCTAAAAGTACTAAGAAATTAATATTAGAGTCATAATAAAATCACTTCTATTGAAGCTCCATCCTTTTGAATTTTTCCACACCTTGTCGATATGGTAGTACACCACAACCGTTAATAAGAAGAAATGCTGGTACAAGATGAGTCAACATAATGAACTCCGTCAAAACCATTCTTATTGAAAGTGTGCACTCCTATAAAAGATTCTGCATAATCAAAAACTAGAAAAAGAAGTTCACTTTCCAGTGAGGAATAGAATTTGAGGGATCGCAAGAGTTATGTGCTGAGTCTAGTCGAATACAAATGACCACATAGTGGAAAACCCAAAAAAACATGAATCGAGAGCAGATAAGGTAACGGTGGGGTTGTTCAGTGAAAGGCATCGCCGAATCACGTATACAGGTTGGCATCCGTGCTCAACCCCACCAAGCTCGCTGTCCCTACGCGGTTGATAAATTGATACTCTAGACATCTGGGTAAAATGAACAGCACTGATTTCGCGATGAGTGATCAATTCAAACCACTGCATAAAGCAGACTCGTATTTGACTACCTCCACAAGGTCACGTTAAACACGAAGGCGTAGGTGCGTCGCACAACAGGGATTCATCAACGCCAAAGCTCATATTGTTATTAATCGGTGTTATGATGAAGAATATATGAGGAAGTACAAAGTCAATCAGAAGGATTCTTACAAAAAAAGGTTCCAAACTCCATTAAGAATTTTCATAATGCTAACAAAAGTGAAGTATTTCAATGAAGGCATGAATTGATAGATCAAAATTTGAAAAAATAATCAATTCTTCGCAGGCTAACGCATGATTCATTGAGCTAATTCCATTATGAGCTAGGGGAAAAAAAGCTTCATACGAAACTGCCAAGTATCATGTGAAATATGCAACAGAACTGATTCCTGTTGTCTTTGTACACTAATTACTTTACAGTATACAAGTTAATTAGTGAAGATTTTTCTCTTAGAAGCTTCCTCAAGAGTCATATAAGAGTCTGCTAGCTTTAAGTGATCAAGAACTCACAGAAAGAAACTTATTGAAGTGAACAATAGGAAGTGCCTTACGTGTCTAAACCAAAGCTTTTTATAACAGCAATTTCTAGATTAATATTTCGGCACGCCCATATATGGAAGCAATTTTTTTTTCACAATGACTAATTTAGCAATTTTTCAACAAGCTAAAAATGAGAGAAAACTATAAGGTTGTCAATCGATGCGAATCGATGACATTATTCGACTGTCTATGTTGTCGTTAAAATCACCGACGAAGGTCTTCTTGAATATGAAATGTACTCTGTGGAACTTCTGCAAGTTCATTTAGAGTGCTTCATCGTAATGTTTTGTTTGGAGTGCTTAAGAAAAAACAAAGTTGTAACTCATTTGTATTTTCTAGTTAATGGGAAAGTTTCTAAATATACTAGAATAAGGAAGTTCCTCAAAGTGACTCATTCATTATTCAACGGCTCATATGTAAAAGTGGTCAAGTAACCGAAAAACTTATCGATTTACCTTTCTAATCTTACACTTTTTCATTTTTAAAATCATTGTATGAATAATAAACAATTAGAACATTCGTCGTAGTATTTCTTTATTCTATAATGATGTTATAATATCAGTAAAGATGCTGAATTGGCAAGCAAAATCAGAACCTCAGTCGAGACTCTAACCCACCCATAGAGATATCCGGTCTATCGTGCTTATCATTCACCTCTATTGCGGTCATATATCTACAATCACTCTATGCTTCACTTATACTTTACTCACACGACTTTATTTATACCTATAATTTATATCGATGAGTTTGAATTCGCATGAGGTTCTACGTTTCGCGGCCAACTCAGCATCATTACCGAAACTAGAACAATGTCTCATTAGCAGTACTAATGCTTTTTTTCAAACCTGTACTTGAGATTTCGAAATAATGTGGTAGAATGGTGAGGACTGTGAAATTCTTAGACGTGTTTAGTCACGAGTTCACTATAGAGTGGAAATAACTGATGAGTTACAGAAAATGTAGCATTTGAGTCTGAAAGGAGTATTACCCTTGTATAACGACTAACTAAGTAATTAGTAATTAATGGTCACAGAAAAGGAAAGGAGCTTCTCCTAGCTTTCTCCTTTTCTTTTCCTTCTTTTTTATTATATAACTCAAAAAGCAGTTAAGGTTCAGAGGACACAACACTAAATCAGTATTGTTATTAGCAGAATGCTTAGAACTCATCCAGTCAACTACTAGAACCACATCAGTTGATGGAAAATTAATTAGTTTGTTCTAAACTTGAAAAACGACTACCTCATATGAACTTTGATTATGTGAAAGTTCTAATGTTATGATCTTTCGTTTAAAATTTTTCTAAATTTATAATTAGATTACACAAAAACAGACTTCACATGTGTAAACTCACTCCTTCACTCCCTCACTTATTCACTCGACTTCTGGAAGCCGTTATTTTTAGTAGAGATGGCATCTGATGGAGTCTTTGTATGGAGCTTTCTTGCTGCATTCACTTACATTAACGGGTGTGGTGTATTACCTTCAAGTCAAGGTATTAAGAAAAATTCCTTATCAACGTTTTTTGGACTCATATAAAGATAATAAGAGAATAGAAAAGTACATTACAGTGTTTACAGTATGACGCTACAGTAGTCACAATCTTACGGATCGTGGCTTATTTTGATCTACAGATAGCGTTCTGCTGTGTTTCAAAAGAAAGGGCAAAAAAACATTCGACGAATACAAATGTTTAACGTAAAAGAGATATGATCAACTCAAAAACAAAATTGTTGTTTTGTCAGGGAGAACGATAAACTTTGAGGTTAGTGGTTTCAAATTGCCGGCAGCGATGGTGCACACAACCGATCGAACCGCTCCATCAAAAATTCCGACCATATCAACCAATGAACAAGAAGCTATAACATTTGTACAAAACACAGTAATGCAATCGGTAAATATACATAGATGAACAATTATACGTTTTATAGAAACCATTCTGCTGAACTTTATTTTTTTTTTCAAGATTTCAAAGAGTGCATAATGCGCAGTGGTCTTAAGGATTTTCCCTCCAATTGATTTCTTCTAAATGAAAACTATTCTTTTTCAGATCGAAGATGTTCTTCATCAGCAAGGTCGTGGAGCTGGTCTTTCAGACGACGTGATATCGTTGATTTTTAATCAGTTAAATGTCACAGTAAAATACGAGCCACTAAAATGTGACATTGTCTTTACTAACGATGATGGAGATGGTATAGGTGAGTCTATTATATTTAATGTTTGAATTAAATATATATTCATATTGTAGGACTTGTTGAGCATCATAATCCTTCTCTAGGTCCTGCGCGAAGAGGTCTCACCATCGCGCAGGAAGTCTTCGTGCAGTACGTTTAATCCCAAGTCTCAGTATCTCAAATCCATATAGAATGCTTCGATTTCATCTCTATCATAGTCTGAAGGAGTAGCATAAGCGATGAAAAATATCTTTCCGCGGATCATAACATTTTTACAAATCTAAACATCCGATCTGGGCCGTTAGTTGTTCAAACGAATCGGTGTTCATGACCATGTATGAATTGACGGGTACACCGACGCAATCAACACCTTTGTTGTCGCATGTTACCAGCTACAGCCTTTCTTCAGTGTTTTAAAAATGCTTGAAAGCTATTCTCTTCTCGTTTCAACAAGTCGGACGACGTCGCACCTAACAAGATTTACGTGGTTCGGCTTTGAGATTTTAACACTCTCTCCGTACTCGCCCAGCCTTGACGCTACCGTATCGGAGGCCGTTTTGAGGTCGAGAGACTGCGATCCATTTCTTTCACTTTTTATCACGATTGTTCAAATATCATGCTTGCAAAGCTGTTTCGTAAAAGCCAAAAACTTTGTTGATAGTAGCTTGCCAATATATCCTGAAAGTGAACTGTAACTTATTTATTGGAGGCAACCTCTTACCGCCTCTAATGTACCTTCTAGTCATTTGAGTGCGGGCTTTTAGGTTAATCTATACAAACATGATACTATCTGTATACACTTAAACACAAGTACGCACTCATACATAGATGTATCTTTGAGCATACGGAATGTATGAGTCGACAAGCACAGTAGAGTCGGAGAGTTCACCTCAAGGTAAGGAAAAGGTCGTCTTCGATTCACGACTCACCCTTATTTTCCAACTTATTATAATAAAACTATTTACACATGTGTTACAAAGAACTACTGAAGAAAAGTTGATTTTGTTCAGAGAATAATTAATTTTAGTGCAGGATAAGATGACGAATTCTCAGATACGTGGAAGAACCGTTACGAAAACATGTACGATGCCGATGATGAACGCCGGGCAACCACCTGCGACACATAAGTGCATGCCGATGATGTTGATGGATATTGATCGAAAGCATCTAATAATTTCAGGGACCATTACGGTAGAAGGTTTAGCTTTTCTTTCAAGAATACCTCTTAAAAATACAAGTGATAAGAACAAAAAAACATTGAAGTCATCTTATTTACGACGGAGATGCGCCGTTCATTTGTTGTGGTGAATGGGACTATACAGAATGACTTAAAAGAACCATTATGTTGTCACGCGTCCCAGGTTATTCAAATTCTATTCCACCGACCCTGAAAGTAGCGATAAGTTTGACTAGCTTAGGACCGGACTCAACCTGTGTATCACTGTGGTTCCTCCTACCATTATGCTACGACACCCTCAACATAATGAGTAACGTTTTTGATTAATAAGCAATGTATTCAGACGATAAATATCATCATGGCGAATTGGTCAACGCAAATGTGGCAGATCATTTTGAATAGAGCACTTCGAAGATTAACATCTACCTCATTTGGATCACACTTCATCGGAGCTTCAATTACATTGAAATAACATTTGCTCTTCAGTAAAATTTAAAGAAGCAAAGTTTTTGTGTTCGTTAATAAGCTTTACTGAATTGATTTTTTTTCCTCCTCGATTTGTCGTTTGAGTGAGCAGGCATCAAATCAAATTTATTGAAAAGAGAGTTTCTTCTATGAAAACATTTACTTCACTAAATAAAAACGACTGCTTTTTTATTTCTGCTAATTTGTTTTCAAAATATTGTGACTGTGGCACTTTCACCACTGCACCACTGCGCCACTGCGCTCCCTATGACATACAAACACAACTGAATCCGTAATTTTTATTTTGTTAGAAGATGCGTGTGAATCATCCGTAAGCTTACAATCTCTTCCATAATAAAGATTTATTTGATTATAATAAAAATAAACTACCTCTTAACCAGTGAAATTATACTGATAATCATCTAGAAAGTTATTGATCGAATTTATTAGCTTAATTTACATAAGCGCTTAAAATGAATGATAAGCTTCAAATATATAAGTAATGTGTTATCATAACCTCATTTAACTGTATGATATCCTCTCTTTATTACTTCTCAATATATTATTAATGTGATTAATCGCAATCTTTTTTTGAGCTTCATCCGTTTTTCTATTAAAAGATTATCTACCTAAGTTTGAGGCTAACCAGCTGGTGGGAATCAACGTTCATCGAATTCTACTAAATGCCTGCGAATCAACAAAATCACGACGTCGTCGCGATATTGAATGAGTAGCGCATCTCTCCAGATGGGATCCCATCCTCGTATTGCAAATCTAACGACGTTTCCATGTCGATTAATAGTTTCATTAAATTAGTTGACTCGTTTAATTTTATTTTTTAATAGTATTCAAAAATCATATGCAGTGTAAAAAAAACTCAAACCTCTCTACCTGAGAGAGAAAGAACACAATTGAATTTTTCATGCTTAAAGAAATGCATCATACGTGAATACCTGAAGGTCCCATCAGAATAAACAGGTAAGAAAGTTTTCTCAGTTTTTTCAACAAAGATAATTTTCCTTTTACAGGATGTTCTGAATTAATCATCCTGAAGATCAATTCTGCAACGTCATTTTCAAGTTAGTGAAAAGGTTTGATAAAATAATCTATTGATTACTTTTGTCCTATTAATAGTAAATTTTATTTTAAAGTAATGGAAGCTCCCAAAAAATGTGCTCCAAACGAGGTAGATGTTAAACTCCGAAATGCTCTGTTCAGAACACTTTGCCACATTTGCGTTGACCAATTTGCCATAATGACATTTGTAGTCTAAATGGATTATTTTTAAGTAAACATTTGTTGACCGAATACCAACATAAATTACCGTAATGATCCCAGTAATAGTCAAGTGCACTGATTTAATATCTTCCAACATCGCTGGCTGACACATAAAGTTAACAGGAGGAGCAGCACCAGGAATTGGCGCAGGATTACTACATGTTTTCGTAACTGTACCAGTTATTATTTGACAATTCGTCACCATTTGCTTTACTGCAACAGACTTTTCAAAGACACCAATTCTTCAGTGATCAAAAAGTATTTTAATTATTCCAACATTTGTGATAACAAAAATTTTCAATTATAGAAAAACAGAGCTTGAAAACAGAAAAATGGTCAATTTTGGAGGATTAAATTAAATAATAACCAAAATTTGGGGCACAAGTGCAGTGGAAGAGATGCCACATTGACAGTAATACCGATATCAGATTGCGTCCGCCCTCCAAGCCTACTAATCCCGCCATCACTTGGAAGTCGGTGATTTGGAACGATAGAAATCTGAGTAAGATAAGCAGCACTGACTTAGTGATGAATGAACGAAAAAACTCAGAGGGAATTCGCATTCAACAACTCCACGATATCACATTGAGCACGAATGCGTAGGCTTATTCGGTCACAATGCATTAATCAACGGCAAAGCTTATCGTATCTTATATTGATAATCACAATTCGTAATCTACTACATTACACGGAGTGCATGAGTCGCTGCTTGTCATTAGTTATTGTTCATGATCTTCCGTTACAATACCAACATCGTCCATAGTTGTGCTGAGATGGCCGCAAAACTCGGAACCTCAGGCAGGACTCGAACCCGCACTTACAGATATCCGTTCTGCCGTGCTGATCCATTACACTACCGAGACCCTTGCTCTGCGACCACTCAATGCTTAACTTATAGTAAGTGGGTACCATTATCAGCACTCGCCCACTAACTGGCACGATCTAATGAGCCGATATCGGCATTACATCCAGTTAAGCTGATAACTGCGGGATAACCCGAATGTAATGGATCAGCACGGCAAACCGGATATCTGGAAGTGCCGGTTCGAGTTCCGCCTGAGGTTCCGAGCTTTGCGGCCATCTCAGCACAACTATGGACAATATAATATTATTGACAAAATAAATAAATTACGAATAAATTCCAACATCGTCGGTTGTCTTACCGTATACAGCAAGTAGAACATTCCCAAAAAACTATTATTCCATATGAATTACATGAAAAAGCATAATAGATTTTCACTATTCAAAAATTTCATAGTGGAACGAATGTCTAACATCAGAGACTCACCAATCATAGCTCCCGTTGGATTAGTAAAAACTATGTCGCATTTCAATGGTTTGTACTTTATTGTGACATCAATCTGATTAAAGATTAATGAAATCACATCGTCTGAAAGACCGGCTCCACGACCTTGTTGATGAAGAACATCTTCGATCTAAAGAGAAATGAGCTTTAATAAAGAATAAGATAAGCTTTGGCATTAATCAAATCCTTGTGGCGAAAAGCGCTTATGCATTCATGCTTAACCTTACGTCGTGAATGTGGGTGAATGTGTGAGTCTAATCTATACAGTGGTTCAAGTTGACCACTGTTCATCAAGTCAGTGCTGTTCATCTTAACCAGGTTTTTCTGGTTCCAGGTTACCCGCATCAGAGAAACAGCGGGATCGGTAGGTCTGGAAAGAGTCCGCGAACTGATTCGGGTTTGCGTATCACTGTGGCACCTCCACCATTGCGCCCCCGTCTTGATAAAAATAGAATTATGATGCCCTTCCAGCATCGTTAATTTCACAGAAGCTAAGAATTACGAATTCTTCAACGTTTCATGTATTACTAGAACATTTTTCATAGAAGAAAATCTTATATGAAAGTTTACCGATCGTATTACTGTATTTTGAACGAACGTCACAGCTTGCAGTTCGCTGGTTGAGATGTTTGGAACCATAGAAGGAGCGGTTTTATCTACGGAGTACACCATTGCTGCTGGCAGTTTGAAACCAGTGACTTCGAATTCAACAGTCCTTCCTGAAAAATCTACACATCGTTTCTCATCAACAGATTGATTTCTCGTTATTTTATCATTGAATATCAATATTATAAATATTATTTTTTGAAACAATGCTCTTTGTAAATGGATATATATTTATTAAAATATACCACAGCTATGAAGTCAAACTATCATGAGACTCATTCATTTTGAGTTTCTCATACCTTGTTGAAATGGTAGTACACCACATCCTTTAACTGTAGTGAATACAGGAAGACAAATAAGAAGAAGGAGTTCTACAAAAATCGTTACTACTGAAGACATCTTTCCTAGACTGAGGAACACTGAGAGTTTACATTTACATGACTGTAAGCATTTCGGTATGAATATTACATTATAAAATGCTACAAGGAAATAATTGCTGACGATTGATTTCATTGAAATGCTCATATTATGGATAAAGCCAATGAAAGCTTTGTAGAGGACACTTATGACTAAGCTTAAACTTCCTTTATGACTAAAATTACGGTATGTGAGGTGATTTGATTCAATGAAAAATGAATGAGGATATGAAGTTTGAATAGTAATCACTTTTTTATATAAGTAGACTCTTATAATAATCATTTAAGGAGGGAGTTTAGGGTGATATTCATTTGAGTCAACAAAAGATATGAGCGATGATGAGAAATTGGTTTCATGATGAGACACTTGAAGACCAATACAATATGAAGTTTCGAAATCCAACGAAAAGCTCAATTCAGAGAAGTGTTGTCAACAATTGAATAATTTGAAGACAGCAGTCCAAAGGAGGACGTTAACGATGTTCAATAGGAAAAGTATCAGTATTCAGCAGACTAAGCCAAATGATGCTTTGATGACGTTGTTTTCAAACATTGGAGGAACAAATTGACCTCATACTGGCAAGAAGCCATTAATAACAACAGAAATCATATTGGTCAATGAAATTTATTGATGACGTTGAAAAAAAAATTTCTATTTTATTTTGCTCAAAAAAAACAAATAATACGTTAACAAAGGCATTTTATTGATTGTTGCTGAAAAGAAATTTCATATGAACAAAAAAAAACAAAAACAAAAACAAAAAC
>KN716184.1:414357-430934 GCA_000816705.1 Dictyocaulus viviparus
AGTGATCTCACCCAGACTCCTCTGCTACGAAGTAATCGACCCCGGAGGGATGGCAGGCTTGGTAGGCCTGGGGGGCGGCCACGAACTGAATCGGCCGACGTGTCACTGCGGCACCTCCACCACTGAGCCACTGCGCCCCAATAAGAAATACTAATATTATTATCTATAACGTACATTCACCAATATTGCTTAGATAAGTGCAATGTATTTGAAAAATTTTCTAAATCAGTTGGTAGAGCAGCTCATTATATTCTCAGAAAATCTCTGGAGGCAGACACTAGTACTTTATCAGCCACATACAGACCGGCGTATCGCCTGTATTAGAAGCTGAGATTTAGTTCACATATATCGGAATAGTGAGAAGAAGAGCAACAACAATGTAATGTGAGAATGTAACGACCACGCTAAGAAATATTAATCGTTGTGTAAAAGATGTAAATTACTAATACCGACTTTTCCCATTAATGAATATATGAAACCCTAAAAAAGAGTGACAAACATAGTGAAATATAAAGGAAAACATACTCTGATTACAGTGCTATCACCCCACATGAACGTAACTATAGCCTGTAGCAGTCGAAAGACACTATCTCTGCTAAGATGTCCAAAAGAATTAATTTTTTCGCATACCTACAATTCATAAAATGAACCACATGAAAAATGATCTAATCTTTCCGTGGAACACGAAGTCCACAATTCATTCAACAATTTGCCTTAACAATTTGTCTAATGGCATCTTCTCTTGGTCCTAACTCCGAAACCGTTTCTGAACGAGTAAGTAACAATAGGCTCCAGTTTGCTAGGGTCGAAGTGGCAGCGAGCTGAATAGTACTAGATTCTCGAAATTAAAACAACTAAGATTTTTAAACTGTTGCAAAGAAAGTAGTCACGCATTACTTGTAATGCTGCCTTGTTGCTCGTCAACTGATTTGTTACGGCAGCAAACAGATTTTGAAAATCGTGACAAAGCATCTCGCGACCACAAGGGTGAGCGAATGCGTTTGCCAATGATCGACATACGAGAATTGATATAGCATCTGGAGGTTCACTCATTAACAAGGCCAAGAGTCGTCTATGTGTACTTTCACCACGTTTCTGAACAAAAATTGATGACCATATTTCTCTAACTTCATTTGAACAATTTTAGAAACATAAATTGGAAATACATGAATATATTAACTTACCTTCATATCACAAAAATACGTATTAAGGTATTCATGCAGCAAAGCAACTCGAAAAACGTCGAGAATAGGAACTAAATCGTTCATAGTCCACTGTAGTCCAACATCAAGAGCACTTGTGACGATATCATAATCAATGAGATCTTCAGAACCCGACATCAAACGTTGGATGGTATCAATCTATCTTGGTAGTCTCTGTCAAGCAAATACAAAAATAAACAGCACAGTTAACGTACCTGTAAAGTATTCAGTTTCAAAGCAGGCTGCTTAGCATTCATTTCCACAAGCTTAGTTAACGCCTTAGAGCTCAGCTGTTCAATTCCAAATCGATAATAAGATGGTACAGGTACTAATTCACTACGCGGTCTTTTCTTGTCCGATAAGGGACTAAATTTGGAAATTGGATTGCTCATGGTCCAACATATAACTTCAAAGAAATTATAGTTCGTAGATCACGAATAGTATAATGGAAAAATAACCACCTTGCAGAAATTGTATAAGGGTCGCCGCTTCCATCAACAGAAGCACTTTTAGAAGAATTGCTAGGAACATATCGAGCTGTACCAGTAAAAGGATCAACAATGTCAAACGTTGACGATGTACAAGACGGTTGTTGTGGTACGTATCGACAGCCACCGGAAAAAATACTACTCGACGAAATTTCATAGAAAAGGTTCGTTACGAACAAAGAAGTCTAAAGCATACCAGTAAGTGGGTCATCGAATTCCGTAGAATAAGTAGTAGATGACAGAGAGGGGTTAGTCTGAGAACGCAACAGTTCAGATACCTAAAAACAATGGATAGGCATAGAGAAACGAGACGACTGCATTCATATTACAAAAACAATAGAAAAACCTTAGCTAAAAATGAAATTGGCAAATTATGCTTTTCAACAAATCGTTGAGCGACAATGTCGGGATCATCCTTTAGGTTGTAAAGCAGTCGGAGTTTCCGTCCATCGTCAACAGTCACGTCAAAAGCATAATCATATACCTATGAACGCAAACAATTAAAAATACTACATTTAAGCACAAAGCAGTATGCAATGGTATAGGATGGAAACGAATCCACACTAATTCTATAAAAGATTTTCACCTCTCCATCAACTGTAACCCTTTCTGTAGGCTGCACTTTGTGCTGTCTTCGTGCGGCAGCGGCCGCCTCAGGTATGTGTCCTTTAATGTATTCCGTTATTTCATCCACATATGAGAATGGCAGATTGTAGTCCTCAAAATACAAGAGACATAGCTTTTAGTATCTCACCAGAAGAAAACCAGAACAAAAGCCTGGTAAAAATTCAAGCAGGAAACATATTGTATATGTGAAAAAAAAATCATATCGCTAACCTTGACGAACTTTTCTGCGGCGAGAACTGGATCAGTACCTTTAGTATATAGAAGCTCCATATTTGGAACACCATCGTCAAGAGAGACGCTGATACGTACAGTCTCGTTTGCCTTAAAAACACTTATTTTACAAACAAATTTTTCTTCCTACAGAATTTTATTTATAAACAACAAAGTTTCCGATCAAACAAAGCTTAGTAATAATAGCCTAAAAATACCTTCTGTTTTCTTCGCTCAAGCTCTTTGGCAACCTTCGCTGCAATAGCATTTTCAAAAGCTGTGCGGACAGAAGACGACGCTTTATGACTTTCCTTTTGAGTAAATACATATATACAACCATCACTGAAATGTACTTTTTTTTCACATATATTTAATATGTTCAATCAATTTCATAACATGTCGTATGGTAGAGATGGTGATTGTACAATTAGTGCACAAATTGTCATAGTTACCCAATTTTAATACCAATTGCTCATTGACTTCATAACAATGCTCTTTTTATCTACTTGCTTTGGTCATTCCAATTCAAGTGTGACGAAAAAAGGATAAGCCAGCTAGGTATAAGTAATCAAATTAACTCCATTGTGTTTACACAAAGGCGTCCGTGTTTTCATATAAAAATAGGTTTTGAAAATAATACAATCAACATGAACATAATTAGAACATGCCTCGTGGCGCAAGCAAAATCTCCATTAGGAAGCCCTCTGACTGCCCAAGCTGTCATTGCGGGAGAATGAATTAACTGACAGTGAGTAAGACTGTAAGCAAAGCATAATTAGCAGCAATGCAGTCACCGATGAAAAAAATAATTGTACCTGAAAGTATCTTCAACACCTGTTTGTTTCCACACTTCAATGTGACCACCTTCACTACACGATAAAACATAAGAGTCAACAAAGGCTAGACTAAATAGTGAATCGCTAAGATGGATATGATAACCTATGCTATGGATAACGAAAAATAAGAAAAATTCCAGCACCTAAAAATGAATGTTTCTATCAAGGAAGAGAATGTAGCTAAACACACATCAGACTGAACATGCCACAATCGAATCGATGCATCATTGCCGGCTGATAGAAATAGATCAGCAGAAATTACCAGAATCGCTCTAACAACATCGTTATGACCTTAATACCACTCGAATTCAGAAAATAATTGTAGGCCCACTTCCACAATTTTTGTATCTACTTTTTTTCATTTAAAACTTTTCCCAACTTGAAAAGTAAAAGTGAAACAGACTTTTTTTGTTAGTTAAGACTCCCAGTTAAATTGATATTTATTCTCAAGTTGAGCATGTGACAAGAAATGAGAGGTTTTGTACTTCTGATTAGTGATTGCAATCGGAATTAACATTTTGATGCGACACATATGGAAAGATTCAAAAAGAAACCAGGAAAGTATTTTTATAAAAAAAAATTTGAAGAAATATGAATAGAACAAATATGTAATTTCAAGGAAAACCTGTATACGTTCTTACGACGATGTCGTTATGCCAAAGTTTAATAGACTTGTCGGCACTACCAGTGATATAGAAACCGGGAGACGATTCAATAGCAGCCAATGCCCATACTGAGTAAGTATGGCCAGTAAGAAGTAATGCCTTGAACAACACTACGGATAATCTTTTTCTTCTTATTCTTATAAAATAATCACACACAGAATATTCAGGAGTTCCGATTTCCTTGATTGGCCAAACAATAACGTTATTGTCCCAAGAGCCGCTCAGAAGGATATGATTTTTCTCATCTACATAGAGGCAGCACACTAAAAGAACAAATCAGCAAAAATTATTAGGAAAACTTATTTATCAGAAATACCATTCGAAGAATGTTGTGTAAGGACAGTGAGAGGTTCATTAGACCCTGAGCCGTATACTGCAATCGAACCATCTTTTCGACCAGCAAAAACACGCCAACCATCAGATGATTCATAGTAGCCAATTGAATTAACTATGAGTCCCTTGGGTTGAGCAAACGAAAAAGTTTCTGAGAACTCTCCTCCTCTGCAATGTGTCAAAATTCAAGAAATCAAAAAGAAAACTAGCAATTTGAGAAAAGAAACCGGCGAAATACCTAAACTATGTAAATACGGAAGAAATGAAAAACGAACCTTTTACTCCAAAACCTGACAAACTCGTCTCGCCCACCGGAAATAATTACACCTGCAGAAGTTGATGTTAAACATTTGACATCGGTCTTGTGAGCTTCGATTACTCGACTAAGATAAAATTCGTTTCCTTCTTCAGCAGTCTTCATTTCGACGTCATTCATTACCCTGGATTCGGTTAGCGATCGTGGAGCTTACAAATGCGCTTTAAAGGGCCAGTAGCATAACGAAAATGCATAGATAATAACATCATGTTAAATTAATAATTTGTAACAAAAATATCAAAATGAGTCCAAATTAACAAATGTGCACATCATTATCCAAAATGGAGTCAAGATAAGTTGTTTTATTTCAAATTCCGTTCAGCTATCAAGTTATTCAGATATGAATTAAGGAAAATTTCTAGGAGTGTGGCAACAGTTAAGTAGTTGGCATGTGCTTATGCTAACATCACTGCACTATGACCAAATGTAATTTTCCTATAGGCAATTGTGGACAATGCTAAATTATTTTCAAGATATTATCTCAAATCCTGTAATATCTATTCAATTAATCGCTTTTGATTATACGACCACAATGAAATTAGTACAATTTATTGAAAGTACTATAAGAATACAGGATAATAAAGGCAGAAACTTAAACGAAGAAGCGCAAATCATCTTAGTACATGCGTTATCTCTATCAATTTTCGGTTAACACCATAAACGAGAATGAATTGACAAAAATGCATAGATTTGCACTCGACAACACCGACTAGAATGCTAATTCATACATTTATGAGTACAAATCGTTGGAAACAATAGTGAATCCATAGGATGCTTTTACAGAGCTGAGCTATATCAAATCAAATTTCTGTAATGAATATTTCCAATCCAGAACATTTACGCCATCTGCTAGTCTCATAAGATTTCAAAAAAATATGTAGGAGCAATGAATCAGATTCTCGTTTCAAATTCCACTCTACAAATAAGAATAAGAATTTGGTCAGCTATCACTATTTCATAATCTTAAATGAATATTCTATATAAAATAAGAACAATATTAAACCGCGCGCTGTGCCACATTTTAACAAAAATTTGTCCATGTCCCAATTTCATGCGTTGTTTGATGCGGGACTGCAACAAATCCGAAGAAGAGTGAAGCAAAATTTCAATGAAATTAATGGTTTTGCTTTGTTTTCGCGGAATTATCTTTCCTTAAGTCAGTTGTAATTATAGGGTCTCTTTTGCATATTACCTCTAACTTGTCATATAAGAAACTCTTTAAATTACTCTTATTCTAAGCTGTTTATTTATTTTGCTCTGGAATATCACTGTACACCAAGTATATTTACATTCTAGTTTTATGTTTTTTTAGATTTTTCAGTTTTGGAACAAACCGTGTTTTTGGTTCTATCGTTTGGATTGCACGCAGTATCAGAATATGTCTGCAATCGAGCAAGTATGAAATCGTTCAAGCTTTTAGTGATCTTCGTGATGCATATTGCATCTATAGATCATGGTGTTTTCAGACAATGGTATTTTTTTAATTCATTAGATTGTTACATAAATCTTGTTAAGGATGAAGAAGAACAGCAAAATCTCATGAATTGTCTCGACCTCCTCGTCGCTGCCGGTTACTTTCGTGCAAGAATTAAGGGTCTAGCCACATTCGACAAGGTAATAGTTCTATTGTTTGTGGATTGGATATTGTTAATGTTATAGAATTTTTCCAATTACTGTTGAAATCGTGGTTGAGCACCTTCTAAGTTAAATTTTAATAATTATAACTAATAATAATTTTCCAAAATTATCTGCGCTGTCGTTTTGAAGTCATCGATAAATTGTGAAGTGGATCGGTTGTACTTTTTTTCTCTTTCTGAAATTTTATAGTAATAGAATAAAGTAGTTAAAGGTTTGATTCTCAGCAACAATTCCTTGCTAATTTTTCCAAGAAATGTTAAAATTCTAGAAGTTATGTTCGGATTAAGCTTATGCAAGACGAAATATATCACGACAGCCATACTTAGATTTTGAAACGAACAAAGCATTTTTTATAACGATTGAGAAAGTGAAAAACCATATTGTATAAAAGCATTGCAAATTGGTATTTCATTTGATGTAATCCGGCAGTCTTTTAATCTATACTTTCATCGGCAACTCACAACTTTCGCGTATGCATTTTATCACCTGGACTCCCGTTAATTGTCGGCATTTGCATTTTATACATGAATCAATATTGATTTTCGAGAATAGGTTAATACTTTTTTTTTCGAAATCTACCATACGTATTAATTTTATCTCGATCCTTTTATCTATTCGCTATTGCTTTTGCTTTCGCATTATACACGAAGTTACTTATTTTGCCTCTTAATAAGTTACAGATTGTTGGTGGCATGGTGTGGTGTTTGTCTTATTGTAATCGTGCCGTTGATGCTGATCTTTTATTCTCCGAAAATCTGGATATCGGCCAGAAAATGTACCGTTTTTTTCTTCTTGATTGTTGCTAGTGGTTCTCATTTCAATAATAATTGGGATTGTAGTCATTTCAATATATTTTCATTTCCAGAATGTTAACTGAGAAGATTGTACGTGTTCTAGCAGATGTTGAATGCCCACATTCGATAGAACCGCACCAGATTCAGGGACTTGATATAACAAATATTTACCCTGTTATCCAGGTAGATTCTTATTTTGAAATGATGGATTTTAATAAGATATGTCTCAAATCACTCATTTAATTGCTTTCTGTGTCTAACAGCTACTTATTCAGCTGTGTAAAAGATAGTATTGTCCATTTTGCTTAAATATCATCTAATGGGCGCGTGGCGCAGCGGTGGAAATCTATTCCGGTATCAGTAAATTAGCACCTAAAAAATTGGGATAATATGAATAGTATTGAAATGGTGAAGAGTGTTTAATTTAAATCCCCTATGGTCCAGGCTCGCATTTATTACCTCCACGATATCGCGTTGGACATGAATGCGTAGACGCATATTATAACAAGGATTGATCAACATCAATGCTTATCTTTTAGTTTGCCTTAGCTCAAACATCAAGGGAAAAAATGAAATTTTGTTCATGTGTTTTGTTTTGTGATCAGAAGTGTTTTGTTTTATGTTCAAAAGAAGATGGGAGCTATAGGTCTTCATTTTCCTCCCCAAATGATTTGAGTATAGACATTTTCCCCTGTCATTTTTCTGGATACCTTTTGTACATTCTTAATTGTGTTCTCATAGGAAATTCTGACTTTAGCCTGAGTGCTGTCGAAAGTCTAATGATGTTATTGTAAGATATTTATAACTATAACTAAGTGAGATTCTGTTGAAAACGAAGTCTTCTATACCTTATAAGCACATCCTAACATGATCAACACTATTGCTCCCTGTACAGCAATAGTATTTAAATCTTCTGTATTTAAAAAGCTAGCACTATAAAATAAAATGTAGGATGTTGTTATTAGCTTTATATACTTTAATGTTTTGCATTTTACAAAAAGCATATTTGAGTTGGTTTCTTTTTTTTTCGCACTAACAAGCTGTAATAGTTGTTTTTGTTAAGTGATGTTAAAGTGGATCACGCATCTTTCAAGGTCTAAAAATACTGTTTGGCTTTGCAATATTTTCATATGGAGTAGTATTATTATCCTAAAAGAAGTTTCGGCGTTGAAATTTTGGGAGTATTTAGTCGTACAAATTGTAAAGTAGAATAACTTTTTCCAGGTTCTGAAAAAGTGAAATCCGCCAAATTATTATTTGCCCAAAGTAAATATGATTACTATCCCGTGTTGACCGTATGAAAAAAGAAACATCCCTGTTAATAAATGTCACGGTTGATTAATAGTCTATCAAAGAGCTGTGGTTTTTTAAGTGTTGACTTTTCGGTTTTTTTTTACTTAGATAAAAAGTTTCTCAACTATTGAATACGTCTCAATTATTGTTTCATGATGATAGTGGCTGGTTAAAGTGGCAATGGAATCAAAGACAAATCGTGCAAATTCTTTGAAATCATATATCGATTATCAATACTGCAAAATAGCTCGAAAGGTTTGTTGCTTGAAGTTTTTGTAAAGATTTCTATTTTATAATATCTATATCAAAAGCCGTCAATTCTTCGAGAATGTATAGGCTTCAGAATGCTCCAACTTCTGTTTATTGTGACATTTACGAAGATGTACACGAAAAAATTATGCCCCGCAGACGGTTCAAACGTGGTAAAAATCTGCATTTTGATACCCTACTAGAAGATGCTCAATGCACATTAGCTGAATTTTCTGATAGGTGAAAACAATTAATGATTTTATGCATCATTGAACATTGCTAGATTTACTATACAGTCGTCAAAATTTTTGATTCTTGATCCCAAGTTCTAATAATTTGGAAAAATGTTGAAAGTTTAGATCAACCGTTGAACCAAAGCATGGAGGTAACAGTAATGAATCTACGTTAACCACTTCCGTTCGACCAAGTGCACTCGAAGGACTGTCAGGAAAGGGACTGTCTAAAGTCTCTACTAGAACAGCGAAGAAGATATTCTTTTCTATCGATGAGAAGAGTGAGCAGACTTCCGTAAGTAGCGTTGTTATGCAAGTTAATATCAGTAGAACCTCATTTATCGTTAAATTTAATCACCGTTTGATATTTAAATTGTACATATCGTTCACTCGAATTACTTTACTGCTTACTGCTTTATAACATATATTAGGGTATATTGTCATAAACTTGTTTCAATAAGCGATATAGTTCAACAACGTGCCTGAACTCTACATAATTTGTAACTTTTGTTTTATTTTCATACTAGTCGTATACAAATGTATTTAAGGAGGACACAACTTGCATGGATAATGTGGATTCTTGGAGTGACGTTCAAGAAGACAAGGTAAGATTAGTACTTGATTCATAAGTATCTAAAATTTTCGTGGATGCTATTGATCTAAACGTTTTGGCTAATCTATATCACTGCGGATCTTAGTAAATCAAATGGAGCCAAAAATGGCAGTTCACCCTCGTGAATTACCAGTCAAATGAGAGATTCACGCGTGGAATACCTGATGCTAGTATGCCTTGTTTATACGTGCCATTTAAAAGTCTAGTGTGTGGAAAAAATTAATTCGAATTATTTGAATTTATTCTGAACTTTGTATTCCCATTCTAGGTGCGTAAAGTGTTGCATGACCTTGATGAAGCGTTAGCAATCAAGAAGAAGCAGCTCGATGAAGCAACAGCAGATTATGATGCGCAACTTAAAAAACAGTTTGAAGTGGAAGAAGTTCTTTCTCGCTTTTCCACAAAGTAAGCAGTGTCGTTGTGCGTTCAGCAAAATCAAACTTTTTTGCTTCTCCTACTGGTTTCTAATTAATTAATACGTAATTATTTCTTAAAACATAATGAAATTATCATATTTGTGTTTTTATTTTCCACAATGTTTTCTTGGTTATCACATGTTTGTGTTTACTCATAGAGAAATCGAAGAGGCCCGCACGCTTTTAAATGAATACGAGACCGTAAAAGAAAATGAGCGATATTTCAAGCTGTCGTCTGAAGCTCAATTGTCGTCACTTATTGATGAAATTCAATCATACCAGAATATTACAGTGCAATCTGTAAGTCATCAATAGAAATAAGTGTTAGCTAGAAAAAACTGTTATTGTTCGGCTTTCTGCTTTTATCTACTTTGTTTTTGTTTTTTTTTACGTTTTTTATGTCGGCTGAGGAATACTTAAATAGATTATAGGACACACCTGATTCTGAAGAAGCTGTAAAAGAACTATCTTCTGAGCGACTGAAGCTGGCTGAGGTTTTCTTTATTCTCTGATTCTGAGATATACAATGAGTATTCTAAATGACATTACATGTTAGAGAGAAAGGTTCTGAAATTAGGATATTTATAGTAGGATATTTCATCAAACATATATCCTAACATGCTTTTCGCTCACATCAGTCAGTGTAAGGAACGCCTCAACATTTAATGAGTTAACATTTGAGTTTACCAAAAAAGATTCCTATTTTATTTGCAAATCGTTTCAAAAGTACGTTTTCATAACATTTTGGAACATCCTTCAGATTCTACATCGTAATTTCTAATTTTTTTTCTTATTACTTCTAGGCTTCAAAACATTTCGCAGCTTTAATGTATGAATTTGACAGCGTCCCGTCTCAGTCGGAACTTTCTCAATACCAACAACGATTCATTGAATTGTTCAATCAAAGTGGGTTTTTTCTTTTTCCAAACGTTACTTATAATTATTAGAATTCCTCTTTGTTTCATTATGGGGGCACTTAACACTGTGGTTAGAAGTGTTGTGTTATTACTCATGAGTTTTATGGTATCATTGATAATAAATATACGTGATATATGTACGAATATTTCCGTTTTTGTAACCTTGCAGTGACCGTGTTTTAAGTTTCACGGCTACTTGTTAGAAATATGGATTTTTTGACCAAACAGAATTCATCTTTAAATTATCCGCTTCATACTGCTAAGTAACCAAAAATTGCTGGACGTCAGCCTTATTTTTGCTGGGTTCCTCCAGTTAGTTTAGTTACGGTGGTTCTCATTTGCTTTCTCGTTGTATTTCATTTGCCATAGTATTTTTAAAAAATCAGATGTTTTGGTTGAAGTAGAATTTAATATCCAAAGTCGCTTTCAAAGTCTGATATATCGAACTCACCCTACATTGTTTTCCATATTTCTGGCATGTATTAGGTTAAAATACAAAGTAAGTACCTCTAATTATATAACTTCTATATTTTCAGTAGAAAGCAAGCATCGCCACGCTCGGCAATATATCACTCTTTACAATACACTCGTTGACGTGCGGAACTATATTAAGAAGGATATAGAACTCTTATCAAAGATTGAAGATATTCTTCCGTTGTGAGTGGTGTACTACTCTTAAAAAAACTCATTAATATAGCTGTCTGAAATTCTTTTAGATAGAAAATTGACGTTATTTTCTCCTTTGTAGAGCAACGAAGGCGTCTTTTCGTGATTCTTTTATTGACAATCTCAATAATATATTTCAAGCCGTGGAATCAGTCCACAATAAGGTGTGTTCAATGAAACTTACTGCAGTCCATGATCTCTCTGTCTTTTTGTTGAAGGCAACGGAACGCACAACCGCCCTCACTGCCGAAAAAAATCGGCTTCTTATTGAGTATAATCAGTTAAAAGAACGGAGTCGAAGATTTGATACAGTTGTCGATCAATTAACGCTGGTAAGTTGTGGTGTGTACATTGCAGATTGAATGTGATAAGAACGGTATTTATGCGTAAAAAATCTAGGTGAGATCATTATTCTCATCACTCATAATGGATATTGATTGTAAAGTGTATTTGTTTTATGCTTCATCTCTGGTTGAAAGTATTTCTCACATACTTAACACAATAAATAAATCCGTCCCATAAAATATCACTTGTTTTCATCTAGACTGTCATATTTTTTTCTCAACTTGTATTATCAGTTAAAACCTTAGTGCTAACATACACTCAAATAATGTGCGAATCGTATCCTGCATTTTTTTAAACCCATCAAAAGGGTAGGTAATCTTTTGTAACGTAGCCTTCCATCTATTAGAACTAGTTACCATTTAGCTTTAAATTATAATGACAATGTTGAACTTCACAGTTTGTGCATGAGATCGCGTGGCACAATGGTTGAGGTGAGGTGATGATACCAAATCAAGTTCGGTACCGACTTCAGGTCCAATTAAGTTCACCATCCCTTCGAGGCCGTCAAATTTGTATCAGAGAAATTTGCATAGGATAAATGGCACTAACTTGGTGAAATGAAACGCTGTGGCGCAGGGGTGGATGTGCCACAGTCACACGCAGTAGGAAACCTTGACTTTGACTTAGCTGTAAATCCTTATGTTTTTCGAGTGTGTGTGAGGAAAAATATACTGATAAAACGATAAGACAGTGTCTCTTAAGGGTAGGAAGGAAAGCGGATCAAGTATGGTGGTAGTGAGTAGATCACAGTATAGAAATTTGTGCTTGTCTTGATGTAATCACATTACGGATTTCTAGGAATGTGAAGAGAACAAAAGATTAAGAGAAGCGTTATCAAGAAAAGAAGAAAAAGGGACAATTTCAGTTACGCTATAATGGGTTGTTGTTGATCTATGTTTCCAAAGTCAAAGTGTTTCCTTTATTAAGGTGTTTGTTATGAGCTGTTGTGTGTTTTTGATACATTGACATTTGAAATTCTATGAGTGATGTTAGTATATTGGCTTTTCTTATCCCTCAATGATTTCATGTAGGGAATGTTTGTTCTTGTAGCACGATGTTTTTCTTAAGATTTCTTTAGTTTTTACTAGAGCTCATCGTTTTGTAAATTACTCACGTCATATCCGGTACTACCAACTTAATTCGTTCATTCTTAAGGTCCGCATGTCTAAATTTTTATCCGCAAGTTTGGCGTCGTTTGCGCATCAGATGTTTTGATCTTTTTCGTTACTCAAGTGAACAATGTGTTTGACGTCTCTTGAAATATTATGGTTTTGTTCACCGGCTAAAATTTGTGCTCATCAATCTTCCGGCTTAGTCATGGTAAATTGTATACAACTGTATTTCAGACTTATTATCATAATAACTAATCAGATGTGTTTCTGGACTTGCGCGATAGGGAGGTCGTGTTGTATTCGGTCACATTAGTTCTTATGCATGGTTGTAACTTGAACGTCAAAAGAAGCAGTTTCTACAATGTATATGCACCTAGCGTTACGTTTCTATTATCCTATATAGATGTCTTGGAAATAAAACGATAGTACATGAACAATGGACTTTCTATTTCTTTTACTTCAGTATTTCGTTACGAAATCACACGAATGGTCGCTTTGAACATTTTGGAACAAGCCGACCGTTTTTCAATTTGTTTCTGATGAATTGCATAGCATATAACTGCTCATTTAATTAATTAGTAACATCATACTAGCATCATACTCACAATTGGTAGCAATTATTGTTGTCCAAATGAAGTCTATTCACTCCAGTCCGAAGTATCGCGATCCTATCAATTCCCCACTAGGCAACATTCAGTAGCGTTTTTTCTTTTCACTAATATAATAACAAGAAAGTTTTTCTACTGTTTTCACTGTGGTCACCTGCAGTATCACTATAGAGGGAAAAGCATGTGTTTAGAGGTCTATCTCACGTGTAAACTAATCAGAATACATTCAATTCACTAGAAAATTATACGAGACTTTTCTGCACTACGAGAACCGGGTCAGTAATCCAGCATAGCATTAATACATTCAAGCTATTAGAAGCGGGTGGATATTTTATTTCATCTACTATAGCCTCAAACGTGTAAAACACCCGTCAGCATCACGGTATAGATGGTGAGTCGTACTAATCTGTGATAAAGCACTCTTCATAAAATAAACGGTAATACTTGACAGAATGTATATTTATTCGAACAGATTACAAGATAATAAACAATGGAACTGCGTAGTTCGACCACAATAAAAAGGAAGCCAAAAGGCATTCTTACTTCCTTAGAAGAAAGCACACAATTTTCAGAAAAAGAGGAAT
The DNA here is from genome assembly GCA_000816705.1 of Dictyocaulus viviparus. Lineage (NCBI taxonomy): Eukaryota > Metazoa > Nematoda > Chromadorea > Rhabditida > Metastrongylidae > Dictyocaulus > Dictyocaulus viviparus. The sequence continues at coordinate 428,503 of KN716184.1, forward strand.
AATTTGTAAAATACACGTAGACGTAAGGCATTATAGTACCCAATTATCCGGATTCTATCACGGATTAAACTACAACACAATAATTAAAATGTTTATAGTTTAGATCACAGGCATCTGCATTGCAACTAAAAGTTATGAACAGAGCAGAGTAAGTGCAGAGTATCCCATCTCTTTACATTGAGTTAGTTGGTTATATCAAAAATCCCATTCATTCTAATAAAAGCGAAATCCCACCTGAGCAAGATAAGCAATAAAATGACAAGTAAAACTAATAGTACAGCCAAAGATTCTATTAAGCTCCAGAAAGAAAAACGATCAATTTCCTGACATAATTCAAGTTGGGACATCTTCATCTTCTTTAGAACATTGTTTTGAAGTTCGACTAGTCATCCATTAATGGCACTATTGGTAACTTGTCAACTGACCCGACAACCACCGATGTATCATGCTCGCAATTCACCATTTCTTCTGGTATCGAATATAATGGACTGCTCACCAAACTTCGTGGAGTGGTGATACAGCGTCCAACAAGCACTGGCGAGGTAGAGTTGATCGTCTGTAACCGTCTAGCAGTTTCTATTCGACGTCCCAATAGAACAGGCCGATCGTACTGTGATGACTGAAACATTTATTTGTTCTATACACATATTGTTCTATACACACGCATTATAGTACCCAATTATCCGGATTACACAATATATTTTGATCTTGGTCGTGCTAACTTAAAATATTCACCATCCAGAAACTCAGTCACTTCCCAGAAATATTACACTTCATATAAACACAAGTAAACTAGGTAGTTATTCCTTCAGTAAATCAACTTCAACTTGGTTCTGTTACTTTCTTCCAAAAATAGTTTTCAATTTGCTCGAAAAAAACTTGCAATGGAATACTACTCTGAAGAATACAAGAATACTAGGTTCATCTTGCGGTTTTTATAATTCCTTGGATACCAAGGATAGTACGATTCTTTCTAAGACGGATGTATTTTTCTAAGACTAACGTTTTCATACCGAAAGCAGTGACTGCTGTCCAAAAATATGACACAAAACTCAAAAGGAATGTTTTCAAATTCTATAAGGTAAAAACTGATCAACATTTATTGTTGCCGATGAGCAGAGTGAAGATTGACTTTAAAAAAAGGTACATTATAGACTCTTAGACCTAACTAGATCCGGAAACCAAAATTGCTTACGAAACTAGTTGCGTAATACAACAAGTTGCTCATAGTAACCATTGACTGCGAATCTTACCTAATCTGTCTCAAGTCCCGACACACTTGCTCATACTTTAATTCATAAATTCTCGACACCAAGTAGTAAATATATTATAAACCCTTTCACCATTTCATATGATATCAAAGCTACAGTAAACTAAGGAAATTTATATTTTTGTGTGATACTTTCAAATAGTAAAACCACCCACTTGTGTGATCGGCCGGTAACGACGTTGCCAATTTCGTACAACCACAATATCAGCCACAGATGCTAACGAAGGCGCATGTGAAGAATAAAATAACTGTAAATGAAGAACAAATTAGTTGAAACGAATTCTAGAAGCACATTGAGTCAGGAAGCCCGTAAAATCGATGTAATCATTTAAAAATAGCGACATACCCCTGTCCAATGATCATCATGGGAGTTTGACTTCAAAGGGGCACGGAAAACGAAAAGAATCGTCCATACAGGTATTAGAAAGGAAACAACGTCATATGGTAATTTCAATAAAGAATATCTCACTTGATCATGATCCTGAGTAAAATATTTCGATCTTCTTTTTTACCAACAAATAAATCTTGCTATTCAAAATTCCTCATAGAAATAATTTTAATAGAGCTTCATTGAAAAGATATAAAACTTCAAATACTTACAAAAACACCACTACAACCCTTAACGTCGTCACCCATGATAAATAACAGAATGTGATAACAAAGATCTGCGATTGCTGATGTCTCGAATATCCAGAAGAGACTGAAATCTCCACCTTTGTACAATGTATGAATAAGAAAACGTCAAATGACATGAAATAGCGATGGAAAGTAGAACCGTACATGACGATGTAGAAACAATTTTCTGTCTACAGATAAACATGGTGGAGAAACTTGCTTGAATTAGTAATCTTCACGCTAAACAGTAAATTAAAGTCAATCTTTAAGTTATTTACATGAAACCAGATCTGTCTACCATCTAATGAAATAAAGTTTCCAAACTAATGATTAAAGTTTTTAATAGGACTAAAACACTATCGTAATGCAGTTCCTAGTAACTCAATGATAATTTTAGAAAATATATGCTCATTAAAAAATTGATAGCAGAAAACGGAAAAGAGACAGTTTTAAATTTGATACGGGTATATATTTGTTGAGATGTGCCACATATTCTTTTGTCTCGATGTTATTACGGTGTTTGAAAGGGAGTGGTCTATAGAATGAC
>KN716184.1:445553-467993 GCA_000816705.1 Dictyocaulus viviparus
ATACACATATATATATGTATATATATATGTATATATATACATAGTACATATGTATATATGTATACCCAGTACATATATAATGTATATATTTAGATTTTATATTTTTACGAATTTTTTACCCTTGAAAAATGGTAAGCCGCTAAGATTTAGCGTAGTAACTCTTCATGTATAACATGAAATTAATATCTAAACATTCATAACACGTTTAATTAAAACGATAAGCTGACCAAATCGTACAACGAAATGCATTTGTTGTACGCTACATGCTTAAATGTAGAAATATTGATTTAATAAAGCCTAATTTTACGCAAATATTATTACTAAATTGTTATTCAACTGGAACTATAACTCATTACGTAGACTTCTACTAAATCATTCGGCTGTGGAAAAAGAACGTTCTATTTCAGCAAACATTGCGCATTTAACTTGCTCCGTAGCATTAAAAGAACTTTTTGTGAGTGGTTGCTTTCAGTTCCTTATTGATCAGAGTTAGTAACGTCCTAGTTACTACAGAAAAGAAGCACAAATTTTGGCAATTACGATGACGTCTAGTTGATTATGTGTCAATGTCGAAGTTTATCCAAGAAGTATCATACATATATCATTTGAAGAATTATTGCTAGGCATTAAATTTATCTTCTGAAAAGTGCTTTAGATGAAAATCTAATTACCTCATTTACCGTTGCTGTTCTGAGGTAATCCTTATATATCACACCATGTACTACACAAGATTATGTCATACCATCGCTACCATCGTTGAATTTCTTTTATTATTTTATCATTAAGAGTGTTGTATACATAAATAATAATGTTAGAGGTACTGCCAAAATGGAAGGCGAGTACGAAAGTGTTTCCTTGGTTAAACCAGAAATATTTGTCTATCGCATCCCACCTCTTGGAACAAATCGTGGTCATAAGTAGGTTCATCGATTTTCATTTAGGTTTTCGAATTCGATAGGTGAAGTATTGATTCTGTCATCATTTCCTGTCGTGACAAATTCATAGTAATGAAATAACTCTGATTTAGTTCTTCAGTTGATTTGAATACAATGTCTTAAGGTAGTGTATATTTTTTGAATTGCTGAGAAATTGTGCTAAAAGACTGCTAACCGAGACTGTGTTATTGGTTTTTTCAACAATCTTAATGTTTCTAAAGAAAATAAATATATTTTTCAATATGTTGGAAGAAAGAGCTGTTTATTAAGAGCTGCCGATTGGAAATTGGATTCTCCTGATTGGACAGGGAGAATGAAGTTGGTAGCAATCGGAAAACGACTGGAACTTCGTCTGGAGGATAAAGTTACTGGTGGGATTTCTAGATTGTTGAAGTTTATTTGTATTTCATAATTATGGGTTTGTCAATATAAATTGTAAACTAAATTGTGCAGAAAGTACTTCCAAATATTGAAGAAAACAAATTTTAGGAGATTTGTATGCAAAATGCCCTATTGAAGCTTTTCCTGGAGTTTGTATTGAACCGGTAACAGATTCATCCCGTTATTTTGTCATTCGACTGAAGAACGACGCAGGTCAAACAGCGTTTGTGGGATGTGGTTTTGCAGATCGAGGAGACTCATTCGACTTGAATGTGGCTTTGCAGGTACACATCATATCTCCTCTTCTACAATTAGTTTTTCGCGAAGCAAGATTTCGGGTCGCTTTTGATATTGTTTTAATAAACCTTCATTTACCATAACATCAACCCAGGATCATTTTAAATACTTGGAGAAATCTGCCAAGTTGGAGAAAGAACCGGCATCACAGCCAAGCTTAGATTTAGCATTCAAGGAAGGTCAAACAATATCTATAAATTTAGGAGTATGTGATTTTTCAAAAAATTTACTATTTGCTTTATTATTCGTTATTTTTTTTGTTTATCTACTATATGTATACGCCTCTGAGCTTCCTTATTTTTTGATAATATGTGACTTAAGAAAAAAAGCGCGAGCGGTCAATCGTTTTCATCTCGTCCTCGCTCACAGGCACCTGCATTGGGAGGCAATGTTCCTCTCTTACCTCCTCCTCCAGGAAGCTCTACTGTGAGAAGTTTCAATATGATTTTTATTCAGTATATTACTAATATTATTAATTATTATTATTAGTGGTTTTTTATGTTGCTTTAATATTACGAAGCTCAGATGCGAACACGAGAACCACCTCCACAAGTTGAGAAGGACAATTCTGTGCATAGTCTTTTGTTAGTTGTTCTTATTACTTTTTGGAATTTAGTTATGCATTTTTATACCTAATTATCACAGATCGGTCATTTTAATAAAAAATTTCAGGAACTTATGAAAGTCATACTGTCGTAGGCTGAACATTCCTAAGAATTACACCTTTAATACTTGTTTAATGTGAGAATTATAAAAGTATAAGTGCAGTGGCTGTTAAAATATATTTTCAAAGAGTATTTTTTCCTGGTGATATAGGTATTATGGCAATGTGCTTGCTATAATTAGGTAAATGAATGTGATTCCTAGATTTCTTCTTGTTTACGTTCATCACTTGTTAACCTGAGTACCAGATTAATTTTATTGTAGCATAAATTCAATGAATTTATGTTAACCGTAGTCACTATTTCTTGTGTTTGACCGCATCTGTCCGGCATTGTAATCTTATCGAATATTACCTTTATTTCGTAGTATTGATTAATATTCATGTAAATGTATACAGTTGTAATAATTTTCAACAACATTTTCAATTTAACTTTTTTGTGCAAGAACAAAAACGAGTCATTGTATTTGCTGTTATCTCAACTTCTTTGTCCAGCCTCTTTAGTTTCTTGGCCTTTGACTTGTTGACTGAACGGATTTACAGAAACCGATAATTGCTCAGATGTTTACTTTTCCAAAACCGTCTACTCAACCAAGTGTTACTGCTGTGCGACGTCTTCAGCGTGATTTTCAAAGGCTGTTAAATGAACCAATTGATGGAATTATTGCCGTACCAAACGATGAGAACATATTAGATTGGCATTACGTAATTAAAGGATCAACAGAAACGCCCTACGAAGGTAAGGGCAAGTGCAAAATTCCGAAGTATTACTTGTACTCTCATACCTACATGACACTTGAACATAAAAGTCACTGTTTATTGAATAGCTAAGATTTGATCATCTGTTGTCTTGATAATTATTGGAAAGCTTGGTTTAACTTTCTCAAAACTCTGATTATATTGAATTTGTACAACTTTCTAGTGTTTCTTGCTTGTCCATTTATACATTTCTACTTACATTTCCTCCGAGTTCTTTCAAAACTTACGACAAATATTGGAAGATTTGTTCGTTTTTTGTAAAATATACGTAAACTGGTTAAATTTTTATGGGTCAAATTTTCAAATGCTTTTTGCCTTTTTTTATCCTCTACGCTACAGTTATATACTATACTAATCATTAAATGTACGTTGTTTATGTATGCATGTATATTTGTGGGCATGTAGATCTGTTCATTGGCTAAGGGGGCAAGACTAGCGGCTTAACTGTAGAAGTAATATTGCGTGTCAGCATAAGATAATAGTTCGCGAGATTTTATGGGTTATTTTTATTAGAAGTATACCAATCAGCATGTGGCGTCGACATCAGTGTCATTTTGAGAAAGATCATAACTGCTCTCTCATGATTTACTGATTTATTTATTCAATGGATTGGAATGCTTCTTCGATTTATTGCGATAACAAGAGGGATCTACTAGCAATGGTGTGTTCATATGAAATATGTTCATATGGAAAATTGTTCTACAGTTACATTTCGAGTGCTCATCACATCTATAGTTATTTTTGATGGTTTTAATGTTTTTAGGTCATGAAGCTTATTTCAGGCGGTTACTATTATGGAAAAATAATCTTCCAGCCTGATTTTCCATGGAAACCTCCATCTATATATATGTTAACCCCCAATGGAAGGTTAGGAATTTTTTCATTTTTGTTACACGTTTCATGCCAATGTGAATGCGGACGCCTTTAATTCAGCTGAACTTTGTTTTAAAGGTTTGAAACAAATGTGCGTCTTTGTTTATCAATTTCGGACTACCATCCAGAGTCTTGGAATCCAGGCTGGACTGTATCGTCAATTCTGGTTCATTGTTTTGATATATTATTTATCAAATACTTCGATGGCTACACTCATTGTATAGTCATATATTGTTAGATAATTCATTATCTCTTTTTGATTAAACACGAGATTGTTAAACACTCTTTTTTGAATGGCTAATACTTCGGCGATTTCGTCTTATTCAAAGCGTGTAAAGGTTAGGTTATTTACAGTTTTGCTACCCAAACACAAATTTCATCCAAAATTTGTTCACGAGCGAGTATGGTGACTTTTAAATCGAAGTCTTGCTCGTCATGTATGTGTCTTGTGTATACCTAGTGGAGTGTTGTCCGTTCATGTGATATCCATTCGATTAGTCTCTACATGACTTACAAACTAGGCTCATTCGAAGGTGTTGAGTATATCACAAGTTCATTCTTCTAATGGGTTTTATAGTCATATTTTTTGAGTAATGGAGATGTTTGGCAGGAGAAAATATGAATAACCTGATATTTCTAGAGTTCTGAAAGGCAAAATTTCTGAAGCATCGGCCATTTGAATGGAGAGTGTCGAAAAAAAAATAACGAAATGTATATCTAATTGCTAATTGCTGAGATGAATAGTTAGCGATCAATTTTTTTCCCTATAGTTGAAAGAAAGGAATAACCAAACATGATATGGAGCTCATTTGTTATTGCTAGTTTAGATGATATTTTGTCTTATGGGATTTATTAGATTTATTTTGATCTATATTGCTTTTCAGGTTGGACTTCACAGTTTCATGAATGAAGAGTCCTACGCGACTGGAGTACGCAATGATGATGAACAAACTCGTCGCCAGTATGCAGCATTAAGCAAAGAGTGGAACCTAGCGGTGATGTCATATCACGTCATTACAATTATATATACTAGTAGCATAATCAAGAATGACCAAAATTTATTAGTAGTAGACCCCTGTTGTTAAATACGGCAACAAGTTTTATAAATGACAGTATTTTTTATAAAGATTGGAAATAGACCACAGTTTTTTCGTTCAGTTTTCTTGTGGAAGTTTGTCAAAAAGTAGCAATTTGACTAAATTTAAAGTGATTGATTTTTGTCTGTGATGGCTCAGTGCATTGTTTTTCGGTGGTATACAACACTTTTCTCCTCTTTTCTACGATGATAATAGGCAGTCGTGAGAGAAACCTGGGTTTCGATAGGACATGGGCCGATGAGTCATATTAAAGGAGGGCTCATCGAAGTAACACCACAGTACTACAAATTACTTTTTCTCACTTTTAGGAAATGAAAAAATGTACCGACACTGTTAGGACAAAGGCGGTTATGTTGGCTTTGACTCACCAAGCACTCATTCACACACTCGTGCTCGCTCCCATTAATTTCACCATTGAAATTGACCATTCTATAACATCCTGTGGTAGCAGTAGTATTTGAACAAATTTGATTTACGTTAGTTAAAAGGTGAACTGGTAGTTACTTATAGATATTTATAGAGTTTATTTATGCTACGGTAACTTATACAAATTCCCACAAGGTAGAAATGCTATAGAAGCATGTAAAAATTTATTGAAACCATTTGGTGAAGATACAGTTTCTGATAATACTTGCAGAAGATGATTCGAAAAATTCGAAGCAGGTGACTCCGACTTTACGATAAGCCACGTTCTAGCGATTAGATGTGATCGAAGATGTTGTTATGTACATGTTGGAGCGATATCCTTTTCTGACTGCCTGGGAAATTGGAGAGATGCTTAATTCAGCTTAACAAGCTATATCATACGTCATTCGAAAAATAGAATTTGTAGGAAATATCCATCTTGAGTGAGACCTAGCCCTTCGAAATCTGAAACATATTTGGCTCTAAATAAGAGAACGCTGTGTGTATTTGGCGACAAATATATTATGACCTTCTAGTACCGAATATAATGTACATTGTGGAGATGTGTTGTGAGCTTCTGGATAAGTAAAAGACAGCAGTCCAAGAAAAAAGGCCGCCGTTGTTCATCAGGAAAAACATCATACTGTATTATGATAGTGCTAGGCCATATGCTAGTTTGGGAACTTTACAAAAAATTGAACTAGTATGGGAAATTCTGTTGCATCTGCCATATTACTGGGACTTGCTGCCCTACGACGTCACCTGCTTTTGTCCTTGGAAGAAGGCAGAAATGAGGAAGATATCGAATAAGTGACGGTTGGATTTTCCACATCAAAAGATGGAACATTTTTCAAAAGTGGTATGAACAAATTGCTCTCACGCTGACAAGAATTTATTAATAATAACTGCAATTATGTTATTTAATATAGCTATCGTTTTTAAATAAAAATTTGCATTTTGTTTTATTCTGAATACGGGCAGGATTTTCAAATAAATCTTTTAAAAATGGGATCTGATTATTAGATAATTGACATTATATATCTTCTTAGCATGTGTGGTGATAAGTAATGGTTAATGTTTCAATTAGTGTTTTCTCGTCTCATAAATAGGATACTACTCAATTCTTTGAGTATTTTTTCCTACTTAAACAATCTAAAATGACTATATTAGTTTGTATAGGTATGCTTTAATTTATTTTATATTAAAAAAAAACTATGAACAGCTACTCTTCGGGGAAGTATTGAAAGATTTTTGAATGATAGTCAATTAAATAGTAAATAGTAATGAATAATAAAAAATTCAAGTATTTAACGGCATATAAAGCAAATACATGTGCGAAGCATTAGTTAAATTTTGTTTGATGACAATGATTTTTGTTAATATTATTTTTACGACTTCAGTGTCCAGAATTCAAGGAAATGTTCCCATCGCTCTTCGATGAGCTCAAAAATGAAACAATGGTAAGGCTATTCACATTTTTAATAGCCATATTTAGTCCCACTTAAGGGAAATAGGCTAATTTGCAATTTTAAAATATGTTTTATCTGTTTTTCATTATCTTGGTTTGGAAGTTAACTTCTTTGTAAAACTGGTTATATCGTAGCTAAAATATGGTAATATTCTTGTATTCCATGTAGAGTGTCTTCCCACACGATGTGGATTTCATACTCATGAGAAGCTCACTAGTGTAAAGCATAGTACATGGACAGCACTTCAGGGCAAGCTCGCTGTATCGAGATCTTAGTGCAATCCCTGTTCTAGAGCTTATGCACTTGCTCATTATAGGTCCATGTCTTTAATTTACTTATATCTTAAGCAGTAAAATTATCCATCTCGCTTTCTCATTTCTGCTATATGGAAATGCGTCTCGTAATTCCGCCATTAGGCTACCATAGATCTCACAAAGAAGTCAACTAGTTGTGCTTGATAAATGCTAATTAAAATTAAAAGTGCATTTTATAGAATATAACAGGCTGTTATCACGTAACTCTGATATATGGAACATAGTTAATAGTACTAATAACGTTATTGTTTAGGGAAATTTGAACACGTCGAAATGATCGCCACTGTCAACACCACGAAGCTGTTTTTCACTAGTTTTTAGTTTAGAAGATCACTACATTATTTGTAAAATTGGTTATGCCCTAACTAAAATGAGGTCATTTTCTTCCATTCTGTCTTTTTAGTTAATCATATGAATACGCGTGCATTATTGTCTGACATCTCAAAACTTTTTATATTCTGTTTTTGTGAAAACAAATCGACAATTAAGCACACAAAACGTGAGGATACAAAGAAAAGTCTTATTCTAACAATCTTTATAGTTTTGTTGCAACATTATTAAGTGAAAATATTATGTGCTTGAGTGTTTATTTGTATTCACCACTTTGGAGATTCAAGTTGACTTTGTTTCACTGGTGCGTGTCGTTGCAATATGTTTTTTTTATGGACATATTATTTGTCTGTATTTGCTGAAGTTTTGGTTACGATCAATGATATTCAAAAATTCACTTTACGGTTCTTCTAAACTGGTAGCTTATTATGCTTTTATCTTCTATCGATTTATAGTTATCATTTGGTAGAAACTCCTGGTTAATCCATTTTCCGTGTGATACTGCGGTTGGTGGTTTGTCGTTCATTGAAGTTTTGACTTCATTTATTGTTGTGTTGAGAAATTAAAATTATTTGATGTGAAATGTAATTTACAAAAAACAAATTCTATACGTTTTATTTACCTAAGTAATGGTTGTTGTCTGAAAACACCTTGGATACTTCTATTTGGCTTTAATTCAATGTTGGCTACTATTTATTGATATGTGAGATCCTTTACGCTTTACGGTAGCTCGTTGCCTCAATCTTTGTAATCTTGAAAACAGCATAAGATTTCAACAAAGTTCAAAAATTGCTAGGACTTTTTTATAGCTATGAGGTCGTTCGTGTAAGTTATAGGAACGTAGGATTCTTGTTCCCATAGCCTTCTGTGAAACAAATTTTGTCATGCGTCATAATGGGTCGATAGATCTCAGAGAAATCTCTTATAGCGAATATACAGTTACAGATAGCGTTTAGTTTATCATGTAAGGTCGGGAGTTAAAATTTTTCAATGGTCACAAGTCCTGGGTAGACTTACGAATCTGATTCGTGGCTGCGTATTACTACAGAATCTACGGAAATGTGTCACGCGCCCCCTAATGAGATAATTAAGATCAATTTTAAACAGTGCGTTTTCGTGTGTTGAAAGTTTTGAGGTACGAGTTGATGAGTTCTTGTTGTGAGCTGTAATGTGTACGTTATTTATAATTTACTCGAGATAGAAGCATAGAACGTTCAATAATCACATGTTTCAGTTACCGTAATGGCGGCATCGGTTACCGCTACAGCTCGTTTGAAGAAGGATTACAATAAACTGCTGAAGGAACCGGTACCATATGTGCGCGCTGCGCCATTGCAGGAAAATATTCTTGAGTGGCATTATATTATATTCGGTGCGCCAAATACTCCTTACGAAGGTACCCGATTAACAAATTTATGTCTCTTAAACGTCACTGTTAGTCATTGCTAAAATAATGATTCGTATTCATGTAATATATATGTGTGTTTTCATACTTTCTTTCTTGAGCATTATGCGAAATCGATGAGGTTTCGTTGAAAAGCAGAATATTTACATATGTACACATATGTACATATATATTTGTATTTGTATGATCTTACATAGCTGTCATTTATAGTGGTGGTATTCTACACATGTAGGGACCTGCCGAGACCTATAGACAAGATAAGTTAAAATAAGTTTTGGCATTGAGCAGTTCCTGTTGCGGGATACGCATTTGTATTCAAAAGCTGAAATTTATTAGAACACGAGTTTTGTTCTTCCAAGTACTAATTTGTAGCAGAAGTGCTCTTTGTTCACTTCAATTTAGCAACTAAAGAATATTTGGCACAATTTGCTATCCTTCAATAGTTGATCATAATTTTTGATAGAGTTTTCCTTCATTTGAGCGTCATCTATAAGAAAAATTTAATAAAAATTTTTTTGTTGTTAACTTTTTTTCTTTGTCTTATGCATTGACAACGTTTTATTCCATCCAAGTGTAAGAACAAAAACTTCTCATTTGAAATCCATTTTTCTGAACCAGAGTGATATGATGACACTACCGATTTTTAAAAAATACGCATTTTTCTGTTGGTATGAAAGTGATCAGTTTTGGCTGAAGTAATTTGGTTAGGCGACTCTTTTATTAGCGGATTCCTTCGCAAACAGTTAGTTCTCGTGAGGGGAGTATGCTATGGGTCAGTATTGTAAATTGTTTTCCACTTCAATTCCGCTATCTTATTTTAGACGTTGCGATTCTATTTTTTTTTCGTGGATCGCTCTTATTTTTCCCGTGAGGTCAGCGAATTCTCAAAAGGCATTTCTGTTTCGAAACATTGCCTCCTTCTTATCGTAGGATGCGTACAAATTGTATTTATTAGATTTATTATTCATCGGCGAATCGCGATTAATCATTCCAGAGGGAGTAGAATCTTGTTTAAGTGAACGAGGTGTACAGCTTTATGAAAATCGTAGGGTTTGTATGCACAAGGTAAAAAGGTATGCTTTATGTTGTATCATGAATGCAATCGTTGAATCCGTAGATATACTCCAGGCCACTCACTATACGACGACAAATGATTGGAAAGTGATAACATACTATAATATTAAGCATGTCTGAATAATTTGGGACAAGATGTAGGCTGATTCTCACGGGTTCTATTTAATTTCTCAACCTGCAGGAATATTCGAAGAATTGGTCCCAATCATTCAAATAGAGCGACGTAAAAAGGTTGAATAAAAGTGCTTTGTTGTTTTGAAATAATGGTGGTGCACATAATCTTAAAAGTCAAATTTCGTCTGTAGTAGAACTTTTTTCTAGACAATATGCTTTTTAAAATTCATTGATCTTATGTTTTGAGATGCTTCTCAGTTTCTTCAATATTTCATTCGTCTCAGCAAGCAAACATATGTTTACTCGTCCCTGAAATTGTGACCACCTTGAATTTCAAAATTTTAGGAGGTGTATATCATGGCAAATTAGTCTTTCCAAATGACTTCCCATTCAAACCGCCTTCTATATATATGATTACGCCTAGTGGTCGGTTCCAAGTAAATACCAGACTGTGTTTGTCTATTTCGGATTTTCACCCAGATACGTGGAATCCAGCCTGGACGGTAACCCTGTTTAATATCTACGTAGTATATGTTTTTTCTTATATGTTTACTGGCTTGTTTCAAGGTATCTACTATAATTACTGGTCTTTTGTCATTTATGAACGATTCGGCACCCACACTTGGTAGTATTACATCGTCGGATGCAGAGAAGAAAGTACTTGCTCGTCGCAGTAAGGCTTTCAACTTGAAGGTGATCTATTGCTTACTTTTTCTGCTTATCCGTATATTCCATACCAAATTTTTTTTTCAATATGTTGTGAAATAGAATTGTAGGATCGCGTCTTTTGCTCATTATTCCCTGATGTTGTTGAAGAGATAAGAAAGGAACTTAACGAGGCAAACACTGCAGAAGAAGCAACACTAAAAGAAGAAGACGATAGGTTAATGAGGTGCATTTTTTTTTATTAATCACTCGATTATTCTTTCGTAGTTGTTTGGATATGAAGTCATCTCAATTCTATGTTGCTGAAACGAGGGCACGTAATAAAATTTTGTCCTGTATATTTTATAATAAATTTTAAACACACTTGCTTCATTGTTTTCACTTGTGCCTCGCCATTTTTTAACTTTTCATTATAACATCCGAAAAATCACTTCTACTTCTATTCCGTCTGTCATCCTGTGAACATGACTATTTTGATCATTATACAAGGAATTATTTTTCATGTTTCTCTGACTGTGAATTGTAGCGCAGTGACAAAAGAAAGAAGATCATTCTCGTTGTAGTAAGAATATGGCGGACGCGTAGCGCAGTGGTAGAGGAGCTACAAGCCCAATTTTGGGTACAGATGCTTAAGACCTTTACACCTACTAAGCCTGCCATCCATCTGTGGTTGGTAAATTGCTGCTAGAAGAATCTGGAAAAAGTTTAGAAGCACCGGCTTTTTGAAGAGTGATCAAGTCGAAACACCTTGTAGAGAAGCATACGATCACCTCCAAGTTATCCTGTTGAACACGAATGCGTCGTATGTCCACACCAGGATTGATTGATTAACTCCAAGAATGATCTTATGTTCTAACTGTAATCTATTTGACTGAGTTGCTTTCAAACTTTTCTTTTTAAGTGAAACTTGATAGTATAGCTCTCTAGTGATTACTGGAATTTAGATAAGATATGTATTTTTTTTTCGCAAGATATGCATACAATGTGCATCGTGTGCTGAGAATTTAGTGAACAAGTGAAGTTTATTGTTTGTTGTGGTGCTCTTAAAAATTCTTGGTTGAAAGGAATTGGATGGTAGATGGGGAAGAAGGACATGTTAGCCCTTTTTCCTTGTGTATTTCATATCCGAACAATGTTTTAGTGCCGCCGAGCCGTCGTCGGGCCTTTCGTCGCTCGTGTCGAATCTAATTGTGATTGCAGGCGTCGTGGTGCTTGCGTTTGCAGTTAGATACATGATTCATGCTGCACAAGAACAAGATTCGCATTATAAATAACAATTTAATGATATGGTGTACGTTTACGTATTCGCTTGCTTCTTTATTCAAATCAATCTTTTGTTATACTGATGTGTATTCTTTTAACTACTCAAGTATTTTGCAGAGTGAGCCGACTTCTTGCTGTCGTTTATGAACGCTTAATTTATCGGTGTACTATTGACTCTGTGTATTTATGTTCGAATTATTAACCAATTACTTCTCCTAATCGTTTTGTGATATTGAGAATACTTGTTACTGTAAAACACTAGTCTCTGTGGGCAAATTTCGCTCTTTAAAAGTCTATTTCATGATTGCTACGCCTAATCATGTTGTTCTACTTTGGAATTGAATTGTAATGCTTGAAAGAATGGTATGGATTAGTAGGACAAAAATGAAATCGTGAAGTGTCTCAACTGTTAATTTGAAATCATACTATCTATTATTAAGTAGAGAGGGAGAGATCTACGGAATTTTTGAAGTTATTCCCTTTTCGATTTCACTTTGTTGTTTCTTTATAGGTGTTATTTCCGTCTATCTGCTTCAAAGAGAATTGATTTATGTAGATGTACTAATTTTTTCGTTCTTTAAAGTACTGCCAATTCAAGTTTTAAATTTAGCATATAGAAAAGCAAAATCGGAACGTAATGCCTTGAGAAATTTATAAGAATATCCTTCAGTTGTCCATGTGGTTAACTGAGAGTTGGTGTAATTGGTATAATGAATTTTGTATATAAAAAAATTCATCACTTTCAATAGGTGTTTGATGAAAATTCGTTGCAGTTTGAAAAGAGTAAGCTCAATATTAAAATATCTTAGTAAACGGCGTCATGTATGATAAATAGATGCAATTAACTGTTCCACTTCTTGCTGTAATATCGTGTTTGTGGTTTCGTCATTGCCTTTTACTTTAGCAATCAATAGCGTTATTTGTTATTGAGTTAACTCTATGATCCTCATTGCATAATAATCTACTGGCTGTCGTTTTTTCTTTACAATTTCTGTAATTTGGGATGTATTCATTGAAATAGGACATTCATGAAGTAAAAAAGACGTGTTGACTATAACTGATTCGGAATAAATATTTTGGCAACTCATTTTTTATATTTCAATGTGTTTCGTTGAGAAATATTTTGGTCATCTAATCAATGGTTTTCGTTTGTTCAGTCGTTGCCGTAACGATTGTAGAAATAGAATTAAACTGCGCTGATTGAGAAATGGTGATGTTTAGAATAAGGGTGCATGACAGAGGTGCATGTAGAGCTCCAGGATCCTTAGCAATTTTCAGAGCCGACTGTAGAACTCTAGTGCGTTTCCAAAGGTATGCTTAGAGTTGGTGACGGCTCTGTCTTGTTGATACGATGGGCTTTATTTTTCAACCATTAGTATTTGAAACTGTTTTTACTGTGAAGTGGCCTTTTCTTTGATTCCGCTTTAGGTTCTTCAAGGTTTAGAAGCATTCGATAATATTGTACTCACTATGTCTTTTCTACGGAAATATTTGTTGGCAGCCATAGTAGTATGTGTGGTTTGCACGTTGATGATTTCATATAATTGTTCATGTGATATTGAAAGGGGTTCCATTGAAGTCTCACAGATTCAACGAACTACAGGTTAGACCTTTCATATTGAGGAGATTTCTATTTTGATCAAATACTACAATTTCTAAGACTTAAGCGGCCTCTGTTCATGTGCTGCCGGAGACGTTCTTTCTTATTGCTATTATGTCTTCTCCTAATGACAGTGCTGTAAGAGCAGTTGTACGTGATACCTGGTTACGATTGACAAAAAAAGGACCATCAGTAGTGCAACATATATTTCCAATAGGAGTTAAGAACATGAAGTATGTTTTTTATTGCAAAAGGTTTCATTTATTCTCTATTAATTTTTATTATTGTTCTTCATCATTTATCACTTTTGTATATTATTATTATATTATATTATTATTATGCTTATTTATTCTCTATTATTTGTTATTATTATTTTTAATTATTTGTCATTTTTGTATACTCTGCTTTATAAAATTATTCTGGCGCAAAGTTTGTTTCAGCATCAATTATTGATTCTTATAAGTGTGTTTTCTTTAATTTTCTTAAAGACATGGAAGTTCCTATTTTAGAATATATTAATGCCTTTTTATCTAGCGAAATAATGCGTTTGCATTTGGAAGAAGAAAACAAGATTCATGGGGATATAGCATTAATGGAAAACTTGGAAGAAGCGTATAATAATCTTGCTCATAAAACTTTGAAGACAATGGAATATGCTTATCAGAATTTCCGTTTTCAATATATTTTAAAGGTTAGTGTTCTCCTCTTTTTCCATCTGTTTAGTAATTATAGAATGGAGAAGGTATCTGTAGGTGATTTTTGGGGTGTAATTTTTTTAAAGTACAACTATTATACCAGTTGCTTAGTTGTAGAGTTTCAACGATCAATCTTGGCGCTTACAAAGCCGAAAAATTTTATAAAACATTCTGATTGGAAACATTTGGCATCTTATTTTTTAATTGGACCATTTACTAGATATATATGTATACATTTATATGTACATACATACACATGTATGTATACACATATATAAAAGCGATAAGCATTTGTATAATCTATATAAACCTCTAATTGCGATATCCTAATATCGGGGTATGTTTGAATAGGAGTGGTATTTACAATGGCCTGAAATGTCCAGTCTGTTATTAAATGAGTGCTGCTCACCCTCTCAGATTATTCCGGTGCCCATTTACCGACTCCTGAGAGAGGAAAGGCTGGGTTGGTATCCCTGCATCATACTCGAAGGTGGCCACAGAAAACCAATTTGATTTATGTGAGCATCTTTTGTTCAATCCACTGGGAATACATAACTAAACGTTCGGTATATTGCTGATCTAATAACAATGAAGGTCGATTCGGACTCCTTTGTACGGCTTGGTGCTATTATCAAAGCATTGAAAGACATACAACATCCACGTTTGTATTGGGGATTTCTGGATGGTCGTGCGAAACCCATCCG
Source organism: Dictyocaulus viviparus (assembly GCA_000816705.1). NCBI lineage: Eukaryota > Metazoa > Nematoda > Chromadorea > Rhabditida > Metastrongylidae > Dictyocaulus > Dictyocaulus viviparus. The sequence continues at coordinate 460,596 of KN716184.1, forward strand.
TAAGGGCAAGTGGCGTGAAGCAGACTGGGTGCTATGCGATCGTTATCTTCCATACCAGGTATTCGTTTTGTGTCATTATCTTGATATTTGTTTTCAAATTAAGAGATCTTTTTATTGGTTTTCAAGTCATTATAAGTTTTAGTCGGATTTTAAATTATTAAAGGAATAGTGACATAGTTGTTTAATTAATGAGTTATAATCATTCTGTAGTCTGTGTAATAGTACTTTTTGTAACGTTTTCAATAAGTTTATTGAAAAGCAAAAGCGTTATACAACTAGTGTTTACCATTGTTGAAATTGTATAATGAAGCGAATACAAGAGTTATCTTGTAAGTATTCAGTAGATGATCTAATGTTTTCTAGATGAAATGATTATCACATCTGTCCCATTGCGGACAACATCAGTTATAAGAACTACCTTAATAAGACATATCAATTTAATACTGTTATTTAGCTTGGTGGAGGGTACGTACTTTCCTACGAACTTGTGCGATACTTGGCAGTTAACGCAAGATTATTCAAGTTATACAAAAACGAGGATGTATCTGTAGGAGCATGGTTAGCAGGTCTGTTTCACTTTATAATATTCACTTGACAGTGGACTATAACTCTGCAGAATTTTTCCAGGATTAGACATCAAGTACGTTCACGACCCTCGCTTTGATACCGAATGGAAATCACGTGGTTGTAATAATGAGTATTTGATTACGCACAAAAAGTCAACTGATGATATGAGGAAGCTGTATAACAATTTGGCTAGTTTAATAAGAATTGTTGTTCTACAATCTAGGCAGACTTAGCCTTATGTTGCGGGCTTCTAAATTCCATTTTCACTTGATTTCTCTATGTATTAACTTTTTTTTCGAGAAAAAATTTGTAAGGTGGTTCTAAGCAATTCCAAAATTTTAAAAAATTCTTAGAAAATGTTCATTTTTGCTTCTAAATATTACGCAAATTTCAATTTTTTGATGTCCTGATTTTTTCTGAACGAATTTACATGTTTCTCATTTGATATGAAACACAAACTGACTGACAATTAATATGATGACCAATTTACACATATACAGGTAAAAACGGTGTTTTGCAATTACAGTTGCAGTGAAATAGTTTCTATATACGCAGCATTTAATTATATCTTTTAATTTTTTTTATCCCGTAATTATCACTTTAATTGGATGCAATGCCGATATTGGGCTCACCAGATCCTGCCCGTTGAGGAGTGAGAATAAGATAATAAGATAATTGTTGGCGTTGATCAATCCCTTGTGGTGGGATGCGCCCCCGCATTCATGTTCAACGTGATATCGTGGAGGTGGTTGAATGCGTTCCTGGTCTAAGGAGTGAGAATGCTGATAAGATATCCACTTACTATAAGTGAAGCACTGAGTGGCTGTAGAGTAAGGGCCTCGGTAGTGTAATAGATCAGCACGGCAGACCGAATATCTGTATGTGTTGGTTCGAGTCCCACCTGAAGTTCCGAGGTTTGCGGCCAGTTCAGAGCAGTTCCATCTATTTTCTTACTAAATTTAAAATTCAACTTATACTTTCTCTGCTACAAATGATGATGTTGCTGAATAAAAAAGGGTTCATATTGACACCTATCTTTTGATATCGTGAATTTGAAACTTTCTTTTGTTTATCACTTTGTGGTGGATTATTCTTCTTTATTATGTTGAACTAATTAAATAAATTCAGGTGAACTTGCGAGTTTTATGCGATAAAGAATTCCGTATCCGTGATTCCTATGTGTATGACTGGACAGCATTGCCTAGTGAATGTTGCCATAGGAGAAATGGAACAAATATACCGTAGAATAATTAACTTGTATTGTGTATTTTTTTATAATGCTTTTGAAATTCTGTGGTTCTTGAGATACCATGTGCTTCTATGTGGGTTATAAAAGCAATGTTATATTAGTCTAATATTGACTAGTTGAATTCAATTAGATTTTACATTTGCTTTTGCATGTGATCGTGCTTTTTCAAAAACCTTAATGTCGAATTTCTCCGTAATATGCTTGAAGTGTTTTCATCATAGCGTGGTTTTAATTGGATATTCTGTTGAGCTGAGCTTTTGAAGAAATTTGCATATAATAGTGTTCAATTCAGTTGAAATTCATCCTAAAAAGCATTCTTGTTTTTTAATTTTTGACTGCTTTTTCCATGATTGTGTATGAAGCTATTGGAATCAAACAAATAGTTTTTCATAAATATTATCTGAATTCTTACTCCCACCTCTGGAACGATGCATTACATTTGTCTTTCTCAGTCTTAGTTGCATAACTTGATAGTGAGGATATTTTGATGATTCTATTTGTATTTGTTAAAGATACTTATAGACCTTGATGTCATATATTATGTCGGGTTCTTTGTTGTTCGACTGCCCTAAGATCTCAGTTATAAAGTTCTCAACTGTGAATTATTCATGAACAGTTCAGTTGATTTCATAAAGAATATCTGACCATAGATTAGAAAATGGCCCATGTAATCTATCATTTTTTTTGCCTAGTTTTTAATGGTAGACTGAAGCGTCATAAATCGAATGGAGAAACATGTTGCTTTTGTTGGTACGCTTACAGGCTGCAAGCAAAAAGAGGCTGGTATTTGCTTTTTTGTTTAAAATCAACCACTAGTTAGTTACACACATCTCTAGGTTCCGTGTGGTCACATAAGAGCTGTGGGGTTATGTTTGTATTTTCTAGATTTTTCTTCTCGAAGTGGTAGTGATTCTTGCTTTACTGTTAAGAAATGTCTCACTACCATGGGTTTTTCTTGGGAGGAAATTTAGTAGCAGCGTATTCATGTACTGGTAAGATTTCCACCAGTCATTTTTTATCAGTGGATTCAATATCCACTACGCCGAGTACTAGGCCGTTTTCAAATATATGATAATATAATAATAATATAATAATATATGATAATATTAAATTGAAGTCAAATACTCAGATACACATGCAAATAAACAATGATACTTTCTCAGATTCATTAAACTCTGGTTTTGTAATTCCTTTTCGATTGCAATGAAGTATACGTATTCACAGTCTGAATAATATTTATGCATATGCTTTCAATACCACGTCAGAATACATCCATAAAAAAACTAAAAAAAACTCAGCAACTGAGCTGCAAGAATTCTAATATACACTTTTATTATTCTAATAGATAGCATCTGGAGTGCAATCACGATCAGCGTTTACAATTTAGTTTTTTTTAATCCCTACGAGTTTTTCAGGTTTAAATTCTTGCTGGATTATGTATTTCTAGTATTGCCAGTGTTGCTTGCTATGACTATGTTCTCAGAATCCTTGTTACTGCTCGCAAGTGTGCAAAGTGCATGCCTAGCTACTCTTCTTCTCTTTATTATATGTGAATATTTCATATCATTAGACCGACCAGCTGCTAAGGTTGTATTGAATACGATAATTGACGAGAATCATCAACCAACTATGTTTTTAACATATTTTAGGTGAGCTACTCTCATATAATTAAAAGGTTTTTTCGTGAAAAGAACATCTTCTTATATTCATCACATTAGGAGATAAAGTCGTACATATTTTAAACGAGAATGTAAATTCTTTTAAATTTTTTCGAACATCAAGTGATTCATGAGGATTGAGTAAATCGAAGTAAACAACATGTTGACTATTATGTTGCTCCAATTTCTGTTCTCTGTTTTTGCTATTTTTTACAAAATTAAAGGATAAATTTGTATTAAAAATATAGTTTTAACAAAGACAAACTTTTGCGTTGATCAATTCCTTGTAGCGGGATGGACTTACGTATCCGTGTTCAACGTGATATCGTGGAGCTAGTTGTATATGACCCAGATCTGCAAATTGGCTTAAGTTGACTACTCTTCATCAAGTCATTGCTTGTTATCTTACCTAGATTTCCCGAGTACTAATTTACTGAAACCGCAGGGATGGTCGGTTTGGTAGGCCGCCTGGTGGCAGACACGAAGAAATTTCGGCCTACGTATCACGGTGGCACCTCTACCATTGCGCTACTGCACCCCAATAAGTATAAATGAGCAATTTATGATGATGACCATCAAGATTTGTATTGATTTGAAACATATCCTGTTCAGTGCATTTTTTGCAGTATTTAGGAAAAAACTAAAATATGCTTTACTTAATGCTGTCATAGAAAGTATGTAATATTTTTCATATAATAAATGTCTTTAGATTGTTGTTTAAAAAAAAAGTCTGACAAAATTTTAGTTTGAGTGACTACGACCTAACTGTAATAAAGTGATGACTTTTTTTTAAAATAGATCGTACCTGTTGGTCTTCGTTGCTGTGGCAATTTTAGCTGTGGACTTTCAAATTTTTCCACGTCGATTTTCGAAAACAGGTATTTATTTGGTAATCTTTGTCCCATACACAACATTTTTTGTTTAGGAATTTCTTGTAACATTCACATAAGACAGATTTTTGATGTTTTTAGAAAAATATGGTCACAGTTTAATGGATGTAGGTGTTGCGGGTTTTGTTTTCGCTGCTGCTGTTTCGAAACGGTTGAAAGCTTTAAATCTTTCTAATGGAGAAATTGTATTAAGGTAATTATTTTGCAGTTACAAACTTATCCTTTTCGTCAAATATACTTGTCATACCAGTGTATTTATTTGATACTTAAGCTCTCATATTTGCAAGGGAGAAGTTTGTTATGACTGTTTAATAATAATTTGTATTGTTGAGGAATCTCATCTATTCTTATTGATTGCACTCCTAATATTACCATAATTGGAAATTTTCGTAGGAAGTATGGATTGTTGCGTTCATCATATGTTGTACTTCCTCTAGCAGGATTGTTACGTACCTTTATGCTCACTTTTATGAATTATCCGCACAACGTAACTGAATATGGTGTACATTGGAATTTTTTTTATACGCTATCGCTTGTCAAGGTTCGTTTTGAAAATGATTTATGTAATTTGGAGTGGTTTGGTCAACGTTTGTATGCTTAGTTTCTACCTCTTTTTTTCGACGCCAGAGGTTAGGACTTTGCAGATTTGCTTTAAAGAGAAAATATGAGTTACAATTAGTTGTGATTTATATCATGTACATTCTTTAATGTTGATAAATGCAGCAAAATTTTTAACAGAAGATTGAACTGTGACGCACTGGTGTTTATACTTGTTTTGTACATTAGGAAAAAACTAAAATAAGCGGAAGCACTTGTAGTCAAATGGCAGCAGTATTATAAAGAGGTGAATATCAAATACTTAATGGAACTACGTATGTACAATAAAGTAACAATAATTAGCTAAGCATAACGTGTGGTATATAAAGTACGAAAATTTTCGAATAAAAAAGAAAATTTGTATGTGTTAGCCAACACTGCAGGCTTGTCCTATTTTTAACATTGTAGAGGTTTTTGTCTTTTATATTAATTGTTCGGAATCTGTATTAAATACAGATGTGAGTGAGAATTCGCGGCAGACACGTAAACGACACTCAACTCCACGAGATGGAAGTGCATTAGGATGCTATCACTAGGGATTTAGAGTATACACTTCGATGTGGCATTAGCATCATCGCTCACAAAGTTAAACCTTCTACCGCAGAGCGATGTTTCTTGGATGCCTTTTGCCAATTACTACCGCATACTACAGCACAAGTGTGTACACCATTTGCGAAAATTATGTGCTGCCATTCTTTACCAAACCAGTGCTAGATATTTCACCCAGAATTCTCTGGTATACATTACCGACCTCGGAGGAATGGAGGGTTCGGTAGGCCTGAGGAGGTGATCGTGAACTGATTCGGGCCGAAGTGTAACTGGGATGCCAGCACTGAGCCATTACGGTTTGAATAAATGGTTTTTTGTTTACATAACTGCTGTGTAAGTTGGAGAAATTGGTTGCGTCGCATTGTCATCGGTAAAGCATGCTTCTATACAAAACTCTTTCAGAGTAATTTGGATTTCAGATCATTTACAATTCATTGCCAAGAAGATTTCCATTGCTATGGGCTTTAGTTTTTGGCATACTTCAACAGTCTATGCTTATGAGCGGATACGAGGTATACTATTTTCTGAGATGCATTGGTGTGGTTTGCCAAAAATTAGATTATTAAGGAGTGGATATTAAATGGTGAAAATAGACGTGATACATGGTTCTCTGCTAACGCCGAAGGATTATGTTCATTGATGGGGTATATTATGATTTTCTACATATCTGATGCTGTCGCTAAATTCATATGCAAGACAGGGTAAAGATTTGAAAGACGCTTTTTTTCGTCGATTTCTAGACTATTCACTGTTTAATAACTATTTATCAGGATTCGTGTGAAGTCGTGGATTGAGTGTTGCTGGCATCTTTATTTTTTTTCTCTTGTTTTTTACGGTTTACAACTAGGAACAGAGTGGACATTAGGGCAGCCATCCAGAAGAGTAGCTAATATTCCATATGTTTTCTCGCAGGTGATGTTGACTATGAGTTTTTTTTCTATAACACATTTACGGTGGAACATATAGCACTAACTATAAATTTTAGGTTTTTACTTCCCCTGCCTTTGTATCACTAATTTTGAATTTAAAGTAATTGAAATACAAGTAGCCATTCTAATATAAAAGACCTCAAATTCGTACATCTTCAAAGAATCGTCTGCTGGAAAAATCGTAGTGTAGTTTAATTCTTTTCAAGTAGTGCTTCCAGTCGAAATTGTACATAAATAAGGGATTTGATGAGCTCAGTATTAATGTGGATCGACATAGATTGTGCCTGGATTATCGTTGAGCATTGACAGAGTCGAGCGAACATCAATAAAACTCTCATTTCTTTTTATCGCACGAGAGTGTAATACAAAAAGTTCTTCTTCCTTTAGAGATTGGTTGAGCATCATGGTTCTTTTTAGGGTCTTTGAAAGAACTGTTTTGGGGTCATGGGTTGAGAATGATAAGCAGTCACCACGGCGTAATCGTTTTGTTTACCCAATGACATTCCATTGAATCTAGTATTTGGATGTATGTTACCGGTTATCTTTCTCGCCGTTATAAGAGGTGGTAGACTAGGTTTGTGAAGTACGGAAGCAGGTATTCACGTACAAACTCAGCGGTCGTGCAACTAGACACCAGGAAAGAACAATAAATTAGATGAAGAAATAATTATGATTTCAATGCATTATAATTTGAATAAACAGTGCAAGTGTTCCACCATAAGCTAGTGATGATTTTTTGTCTGAATGCAAACGAATTGTACTTTGTAAAACTTATAGATGTCATTTTTTACATTTTCGTTGGCCACTTGTTTGGGTGTTCAACTACTTTCAATTATCGCATGGGCAGCAAATGTCCCACACTTCTCAGTTGGTGAGCCTCTTAACTGATGCTGTTTGCACTTCGTTGAATATTTTGATTTCAACAATTTATTTTTGTGTAAATTTCACACTCCGTGAGA
>KN716185.1:0-12549 GCA_000816705.1 Dictyocaulus viviparus
CTTACCAGACGATTGCTATCATCAGAAGTTGGGAAGTGGTAACAACGATAAATATTCTCTTATTCAATTGATTTAGGGTGAAAGCTTTTTGAACTGCATATATCAGTAAAAAGGTACATAATGCTAACACTAGATATGCAATAACTTTGAAAAATGTCTGTGAAGAATACACATCCAGTTTTTCAGCAAAGAGCCTTGCCGATGTTTTGATCTCCATGTAAGTATTGATTATACCGAACAGCAGATGGACGGCTATTCAGTATATGGATAAGAAAGTGCGGTTATTGCCAATTCTCACCAAATTTCAAAATTATTAAAAATATATCCTACATTTAAAGACATTTTTTCAACATAGTTGTTATGTCGAAGTCATCTTACCGAAAGAATTGTAGGAACATTAAACACGTAGTGAATCCATTGAATTTCATTCAGCTCATGAACGTAAACACTAATTGCTATTGCTGTTGATGTAAATGCTATCAATACAATAAAAATTGTTATTATGCTGAAGTTACTCTACATACCACGCTCCCACTCAATCACGACGTCACCATGCACATGAATGTCTACAAGCACCTAGCAGGACTGATAGACACCAAGACTTGTCTTATTATGAGCCATAAAAATCCTAACACATAAGTTTGTTTTTTCTTGTGATCATTTCTCTTTTAAATTTCGCTTCGATTTGAATATCTTACACGAATGATGAAGGATATCACTAGAACAAGCATGAGCTATGACTCATGAACACGAAGTTAAATATCAATCAGAAGGCAAAACGTAAGTGTTGAGAAATTGCTTAATGAAGACTATGGCTGATTCTCAGAGGACGTGTTCAGGACTCAGCGCTTCCATTCATTCTGTCTAGTTATTCTACCCAGAATTTCGTTAGTCAAAACATGTATATGATAATTTTCAAGATTGTAAAAGTACGTTAGGCATTTGACTCATATTCAGTTATACAGTAATGATTGTCAACAGGATCTAAACGAAAAATGCATGGTGTATTCAAGTAGTTCACGAAACGCAGCTTAGAACTAGCCAAAATATTAAATGTTAATGGTCTCTTTATTATATATCTACATATAATCATACAAGTTGTTGTAATTTAGCATCTTGCAATTTTAATTCAGTGAAAAAACGTTATGGCATAAAGGTCGATATGTCGGTACCAAATCATTCACACTGCTTGAAATTTATATTAACTCATGTACCACTTAAATTTACCAAAAGAACTCGCTTACTACTAATATTGACATTTAAAATAAATCTATTACCAAAGAGAAAACTATATGAACGATTCTACCAACTGTATTTGAGTCTGTTGGAAAAAGTAATAGCAAAGGTTCAAAATTTTTATTGGAACTATTCAATTGTACACAACACCGTTTACAAAAAATCTATCTTACTTCCGAAAAAAACCGTCCTATTTCCGAGCAGTTTTCATTTCAACTAAGCTTCGCTTTGATATCTTTCCATTGCTTTCCAGCATTCAACTGAAAAAATAAGTTCGTAGCCATGTAATCAAGTTAAGATTTGGAAAAGAGAACAACATGTACATGGTAAAGTATACATAAATTGGATTCTTGAAGATTATCGTTAGGAAAAAATTGCTAAGCTAAACAAATATTTTTAGAAATATCTTGAGTATAATAAATATCAACGACATATAAGCCTATGTCCCAAGACTGATGAATACTCAGAATATATAAAACATGAACTGCAGCAGCACTTTGTTCGGCAAACAACAATTCGAGTAATTTCCTCAATATATCTTTTCCTGACAAATGCAACGAAATCATGGAAACAAGATAAATAAAATAAGAAATGAATACATAATGAAAGCGTACCCGGTCCCAATATGCATCTGTAGCTTCATTTATAACATAATTCAAAACGAAGGCGCCGACTGATGCAGCAAGAAATATGGTGGAGAAACGGCTAGTAACTCTTCGGTAAATAATTGTACCTATCGACATAATTCAAAATAGAAGTTGAATCTAAAAGAAAACTATTGAACAATTTCTTTTGATGGTTTACTTGGTACGACAGGTTATAAATCAGTAGGAGTTCTACTACTGTTAACGAACAGTAGCGAAAACAAAAAGAAGATTATGCAACAAATTTTCATACATTCATTTTATGACCGTCATACATTGATTCTATCACCAACCAATATGGTTACAACTTAGACCAAAATACTCAATGTCAAATCCACCCTAGTGAAGAAGTTTCCCATGACTTAAATACTGCCAACATTTCTCTAAACCTATGATCAAAAATTATCCATAAACCACCATTACTGACGTAACAATACGACAACACAAAGCGATGATCTTAACAAAAATACGCTCTTCAATGTTTAATAAATTGCGGCAAAGGTCCTATGAAGAATAAAATCTTGAGCCCTTTAATAATGAACGTGTTAACATTTTATTTTACCCTAAAGGATAGCTTCATTCCTTCAAGTCCATTATCTAGTCATATTTTATAACTTTTTATAAGGATATTTAACGCTTAGAAGACATCATTTATTCAAAAAACCTTAGGTTACCAAGCAATCGTGTGTAGTGTTTCATCTATTATCGACGCCATACTATATTTTTGTTCTTGTTTATAATAGTGCTTTAATTTTCTTTTTTCAAGAGGTTGATCAGTCTACAATGACGAACTCAAAGGGACTCAGGCGAGGAACTCGCTACATGTTCGCTCGCGACTTTCGTAAACATGGAATTGAACACCTCTCTACTTATTATCGGATTTACAAACGCGGAGATATTGTTGACATCAAAGCGAATGGTGCTTTCCAGAAAGGCATGCCTTTTAAAGCTTATCATGGGAAGACTGGGACCGTTTTCAATGTTACGAAAAGTGCTGTGGGAGTCATAGTAAACAAGCGCGTCAGGTAAGCGGAGTCTACAGGTTTAGTTTTGATCGATTACCCCCAGGCATTCGAACTGTTCGTCTTTCTGTTGTTTTTGGCTAATCAACAGTTAAGTTTTCATTGCCGGCTTCCTTGTTTATTGGGCAAATAATTTTTGTTATTTCGAATTCACGCCTTGTGCATGTCTCTAATCCGGCATTGTGTAATTGCTTTGCCGTCTCGCAAACATGCTAGATCAATTCATCTACTCTTTATTTCTTAACAAACGGTGATGAGACAGTAAGTAGAATGTCCCTCCACGAACTGACCAATAAAGAGCACTGAATATTGGTCATTTCCTGAACACTTTTGAAAGGAAGCGATGCAGTATTTGGGTCAATCTCTTAAAATGTGTCTTTCTCACCTATAAGTTACATTTAACATAAAAATGCACGAGTCTTAATGATCTCACTAGTAAGTTATATGTCTATATCGCAAGCTATCCTTTCAGAGGGCGCATCATTCCTAAGCGAATAAACATCCGAGTAGAACATGTGAAGCCATCAAAGTGTAGGCAAGACTTCTTGAATCGCGTTAAAGCCAATGACGAGAAGAAAAAAGCTGCTAAAGCTGCTGGTCAGGCGGTTCCGTTGCTCAAGCGTCTTCCTGAAGGACCTCGAAAGGGACACCTTGTCAGTACAAAAGGTAACGAACCCGAATTTCTTGCTCCTGTACGGTATGAAATTGTTGCATAGATATTATGCTGTTTATAAACCGTTGACCTCTCTTCTCTGATAGATATTTGGCACGTGGGACTTTTTTCGACTCGTGAAATCCATGCAAATTCCACGCAGTGAGGTTTTTGTTGCAGTTACTGTTCTTTTTGTTTGTAATACCGGGTTGTATCGATGTTGTTGAGATTCTAGCCCACAATTTGAAACTTTATCAATATGGTAGATTAGAGCAAGGTTACAACAAGCTCAATACAATAATAATCTATAGTATTTCACAGTTTGTACAGACAAAATGAAGTAGTATTACGTAAGTTGTAATATATCAATGCAGTGACGTTTTCGAGGTTCATTGTGAGATCAGAAAACTTAAGAGGAAGAGACGTACAGATCTACTTTCTCGTACATGTTCAACAAACCAGTTTCTTTACAGCAGGCTCACTAGGTCCATCTTAAATCCACATACTGAAATAACTTGCTACTGTGCCAGAAAACCTATATCCTTGGAAAAGCGGGATGATCCCGTATGACGAGCTTAAGTCTCAGATGGTGTTGGTGTTGATCTGCCTCTTCCACGTCCACGACCTCTACCTCTTACAGTGTACGCTGTAGAGAAACTTCGAACGGAAGACACGTCATCAAGGTGCTTTTCCTACAACCAAAGTTACACCAGAAAGAAAAACTTCTCAAAAAGGCTTGTTATTGGAGCAAACGTTTTTTCTAGGAACGAAATGCAATATAACGAAAACAAAATTCTATTAGTATAGACAAAATATGTAATGGACATACCGCTAGGGAATTTCTGTAGAGTAGATATGGTTCCCAGGTTGAGTCTTTCGATGATGGCAAAGCAGAAGGGCCATGCCGCTCCAAATATCGCATACTACAATGCTATTCAATAAGTGTGATATAGCTTATTACTCCGAAATATCACATAGTTTAATCAAGACATCAGAAAAATCTTATTGTTGTCATGACTCTGGGACGCATTATTGAAAAAATCAAAAGGAACATAATTCTCGTACACTGCCGCTTTATCCTGTCGTATTAGTTTGGCACTAAACTCAATGATAACTTCAAGGAAAGTGATGTTGATTGGTTTATTTCCATTGGCTCGACGACTCGGATCAAACCCCTTGAGAGCGAATTGAATACCGTCTCTGGAAATACAATTGTTAACACTAAAGGACTGCTTTGCAACGCAACTTTGCACCACATATCATCATGAAAGTTAGGTTAGTTAGATACATAGTTGATGCTATAATTAATAATTACAGATCTTAATTTTTAAAATGGTCAGTGTGTTAAAGATAAGGAATGGTATTTATACTCTAAGCTGTGCTCTTTCAAAGTAAATCGTTTGGACTTGTCCTAATACTATATTTCGTGTCTGGGCATTCCGAAGTCAAGCAAATTTGCAATGAAATCTACAAGTTAGGACATAGCGTACGCGGAACCCTATTGTATGACAGCATCATAAAATAGTACCAATTTAGTGCGCAGAACAGTTCTAATTATCAAGCAATGGCAGAGAAGCATAATACGGCTTATTTTGTAAGATTGGCTATATTATGTTATTAATTCAGAGGTACTAAAATTGTTATCACTACTAAAAAGTACATCCGGCAAAAATACCTCATCATATAACTTCAATACTTGGCCAGTGCATATTTGCAGATTTCTACACTTTAGATGCTTAAGAACTTTAAGACTACATTTACTAATATGAAAACGAAAGCTAGATAATAGCTTGACATAATACCTATGTACCACAGCCACTGCCTCTCTGTTCTTAACATGATCATTTCCAAAAGCAACAGCGAATCTTTTCGCCAAATCACGTAACTGGTGAAAATCGTCTGATAGCGGGTCAACTGACTCTTGTCCTGTTTTCATCTGAATTAAGATGAGCACCAAATACTAGGAAAACTCAAAATTTGCGTATTCTAACCCTGATACTTTCGTAAACATCAGTTAGAGCTCTAATCACAGCTTTAGCGCAAGCGACGAAGTTTAGATCTCGACATTTATACAACAACTGCTTCAAGATATCACCAAAATCGGAGTAGAACTGAAGCACGAGTCAAGCACATTAGCTGAACAATAGTATTAAACCATCTCAAACAAAAATACCTCGCAGTAATATCTAAGGACGAAAGCGGCGTCGCCGACTGGGAATACGCCGTGTAGAACCATTTTGCAGTATTGTGACAGTAAACTGCGCTTCTGAAACTTGTTAATTGTCCAAACTACTTCAGTTTGGATCACATCACAATCAGATGGACTTTACAACTTTAATGCATTTTCTCATGCAGCACAGGTTTTCTTAATTTTTTAGAATATAATTGCAAGGAACCCTTATTGAATAGAAGTTGGAAGATATTCTCGTCAACAAATCTAATACCTTCGCAGCACAAATACAATGTGAAATTAAGCAACAAAGATTTTTGCCGACGATGAGAACTAGGTCTGGGGATCGCTTTATTGGTGGAATTAGACATTTTTATCAAATGCAATCTTGAGTAGTTACCATATGCATTAACTCCACTTGCTGTTGTTGATCGAGCCTAGTATCTTCGGAGAGAGGAGTAAAAACATTGTCGTTTACGAAGGATTGCATCTTCAGAATGAATTCCTAGGAATTTAATGTGATGAACTACACTTGGTTATTCAGTAAAAGACATATTATTCTAAGCATTAGTTCCTTTGTTTAAAAATTATTTGAAATGGCGAACACGTCGATATGCGTCAACCTACTTCACGTCACGTCACACTCATACATTTTATTTGCTACTGCTAAAAAAATTTTATTACAAAAATGGTGTTAGATTTTGAGAATGCTTAGTTTCCTACTGAACTTTTACTTGATTGTCAAAAGAATTTAATGCTCACATTGTCCAAGTGCACTATCAAAGGCTCTAGGTGACTTCCATGTGTACTCAGTTCTTTATTGAACATGATCAACGAATCGTTAAGACATTGAAAAGCCTGAAATCTTACGGCATAAATCCGTCGAGATAAAGATAAACTGAATGTGGGGTCGGCTTACGAGCTCTACTCCTGAAGCACCTTCACTGAGTATTATGTTGATATCATGTAGAAATTGGTCACGACGCTTTCTTAATTTATTGACAGCCTCCTTAAACAAGTCAAATATGATCTGTTTCAGCTAGCCCTTAAGATTCCTCACTATCTTGTTTGGCTCCTGATCTCGTATGAGGCGTAAAAGATCCCAATTCAACTGCATAAATAAGAACCAGATTGATTTGTCAATGACATCACGTGGTGCCCTGTCATCGTGGTTGTTCAGCACATGCAGCACTACGTCCCAGAGATCCCACTTTTTAAGATCAATGTGGCTGAATGAGAAGGTAAAATTCCATTATTTTCAATGCTCTTACTTAAGCATACAACATACAACATACAAGTCCCACATAACGATAACTTTTAAATGTATGAAACCTGGTAAAATAGAAAGCATCACCTGGAAAATGCCGTGATTTTACGGAAAGCCGCGAGCATTGCTGCTTCGTCTTCTTCGTCCCATTGTTCTTCATTCATGCAACGCTGCACAGTGTGACGTAACTGCAGAGCTAACCCATCAATAAGCTAAATAAAGAATAACATAAAAAGGAAACTATAAATGAGAAAAACTTGTGTAAACAAGGGTGGGAAAATCAGAAGAGCAACAAAAATTTTTCCGACTTTCAACTTGTACGTCTCGGTGTGCTGTGCAACTGAGGTGTTCGTAGAGAAATATGTGATCATCTCAGCCACAGTATTTAACATTTCCTCATCAGCATGTTTCTCTACTACCATATCAATCACCCTCATCAACTCAGCAAGATGCTAAATCATTAAAGTTTTTTGTCCTCAAGTAAATACACCAAAATTTATTTAAATACAAATACCACAAAATATTTAACTTACATTCTCAAGTCGACCAGCCATGTACATATCAAGTTGAAAATTGAGAGGTATAGTAATAAGATTAGCAACTTTATCACGATCAGCAATGAACTAAAATTAATTGAAATGAATATAAATGATAATACTTTGAAGTAGAATAATACATGAATCGAAAGAAAGAAAATAGGGGAAAAATGCAGGGTAAACAACAAATTGTCTACATTGATAGGATAACCCAGTACCTTTTGCAGTAATCTCGGCAGTGCAGGGATGAGAACCTCCGAAAGACGGGTGCGATCTTCTACAAGGGTGCGATTCTCCTTAGTAGATGGCGCCCCTCGTTTAACAACAGATCTACCAACAGGGGGCTCACCCGTAGCAGACTGTCGAACAGAGCATACTAGGACCTCAATCAGCTGCGATTCAGTGGACTCGACTGAAAACATAGCTATATAAAAATCTACCAGCTGCATATAAGAACACTATTCAAAAAACTGAATATATAATTGTTAGAATGATTAGTTAGCTTCACCATCGTCGCTCAGCAGCAAATCCACCATTGTCTGCCAATCTTTGATCATGGGATTAGTATCAATCAACGCATCGACAAGATAGGTGGCATGGTCATGACACTTAAATAAGAATCATATTATTAACTAGTTTGACAGACCCGTTCTGATGAAAAAACGTACTTCCCCTTCAATAAAGAACTGAATGAGGTCCTGTATAAGTTTTGCGTTATCACCCATTCCGCTCCGACTTGAACCAGCCACGCTTGAAGAGCGATTACGATGCGTGTGTTGGAAAACCTGATGACACAATTTTAAAAATACATGTTTGAGACAAGAGCCATCATTGAAAACAGAAAACACAAAAAATGTAAATTTTGATTTGTTCACCAAATCGTCCCTCAGAAAAAGGAAAAATATAGAAATAAAAAAATACATATACTAAAAGTACTTATAGGTCATAACGTCAAATATCTATATTATCATAGCAGTATCTTACTTAAATTGGTTTGCGCTTTAGACTCAGAACAATTGAGCACGGCGACATCTTTAATAACTACGCTATTCGCTTCTATAATGTGAGAAAATAAAACATTTGATACCTTAGTATTGAGGAATTCACCAGCCGCAACAGCAAGACCACGATGATTTGAGTAGACAAGTTCGTAAATAGGAACGCAGTCTTTAAGTTGGAGTAAATTAGAGAAAACCCTGAAAATCCACGTCTGTTACTACCATAACATAGATACATTTTTAAGATTTCCACCTATAAATGCTTGTCATTAGCTGACACGTCTTCATTGCAACTTCATAATCCTTATCGAGTACCATAGATACAAGTCTATCTTTGAATTTATTCGTGAACAACTCCAATTTAACTAAAACATCTTGCTTGTCGTAAAGTGGTAACAGCGCCGAAACACACTTTAGCCGCACGTCAGGAATCTAAATATTTCTGACGTAAACATTAAAAAACTTAGTTATGCAAAATATACGTCACTATTAGTTCACCTTGTCATACAAGCTCCAACCAATGTATTTCAAATAAGAATCTTCAAGAAAATGATCTGGGTATACAAGCATCCAGTTCCCAAGCTCAGTAATGCAGATGGAACGTGTATCAGGAAGGACATCTCTTAAAATAAAAATACGTATACAAAGTTTTCAATATAAAACATATGTGCAATCACTACGGTAAAAACCTGTATGCTCAAACGCTGCAAGTTAATTTATAAGCAAACCTATATCTATGAACAAATACACTCTTGAAGATATACTGTAGCATTTGACGAACATCATCTGTCCGTTCTTCTATCTGTAATGCAAGTCATTATTCCACTATAATGATGAAAATGACATGCATTCATATAAAAACAACAAACTTCATTTTTCTTTTGAATCAAAACATCCAATTTCTCGTTTGTGCCGGAGCTTTGTTTCAATCGAGCCTTCTCAGCTTCTAATTGTTTAGCATTGCGTTCTTTTACAGAAACTAATTCCAAAGTGACATCTACCAAAGCCGAAGAGATTTTCATTGCTGCGAATAGACTTAATTCTTATACGTTGAGTAGATGAATACAAATTTTTTTATTCCAATTTTTTCCGATTACGCGAAATAAAAACGGTCGAAAACTAGACAGACCTGCAAATGTTGCTGTGTGCCTGAATGCACGAACTTGGCTGTCTGCTAAACCAGTTAATAGCTGAATGACACTATCCATCATACGCTGGTCGAAAATCAAGGAAGACTTGCATTTATCAATCCAAACCTAGAAGATAACTAGTGTCGTGCAACTGCTGGACTATTCAAAGAGCAAGTTTTTGGGTCTAGAATGAGTAATAAAAATCATATCTACATCTCACAAATTAATATTCAACTCAGAAATTCCTTAAGGTTATTTTTATGACGTAGCCTCACGTAAAGCATAGAATGTAAGTTGTTGCGAAACTTTTTCCACTGCATGCCTGTCAATATAAGCGGATAGTCGCCAGAATCCTCATCGAAGTCCTCCGTCATTCGTCGAATTATATCACTATATCAAAGAACACTTAGGAAACAAATCAACAAGAGCTGACATTAAAATGAATCAAGCTAGCCTAACCTATATTCCATCGTACTAAGCATGTGTGCATTAATTGTTCCTTTACAACCACAGCACGAAATAAAAAACTGCTGTAGCTTTACCAGTGCGGCATCAGGATTTCGCTCATATTCTTCTATCCACTCATCGATTGTTTGCTAAAGGATCTCTCTATAGCTAGTTGTACAAAGTGTATGAATAAAAGAAGAAAAAACTCATTGTTCAATAAATCAGAATGTACTTACTCCGAGTTGCGTTCTTGTCTGCGTCCCAAAAATAATAGCAAATAAATAAGTTTATACCAATAGTTCCACTGTGAAGAAACACTGATCCTGAATACCTCAAGATTTCTGCCAGTCTTCACGGCTCCGAAGAGCCCTGTCTCATCTATCTCGACGGCATTATGAAGCTGTTGTTCACCTAATACTGGTCGTCGCGTTCCTATACGGGGACCACGAGTTATACCTGCACCACGGGGTCGTCCTCGTTTTGGCTAAGATAGCACAGAAATCAATTTATAACAAGGCCACAGTCTAACAAACTTAGAATGAAATGCAAGTTGAAAAACTCGTGAAACAGGTGACGCTCACCACATTCCACGAAGACAATGCTGAAACATCTTCATGTGTTGGCCTTCTTTTGCGACCACGAGTACTCGCAGTTGGTGAACGAAACACACCATCATTGGTAGAATTTTCGGATGTATCGCTAAAACATTTTGTATCCGTAGAACACGACAAAAAGATTTGTTTTGTAATGAAAATCAGAACACAATAAGGTGTATGAAGAAAGTAAAAGCAGCATCAAAAACAAACTTGTATTGATTTGAAGATGAGTTAAATCCAATACTACTAGAGCTGTTCAGTTCTGCATAGTTAATCCTTTGACCTCTAGTAGTCATGCGATTCGGGGATTCAGAAACATCAATCATTTGAGTGTCTTCCATCATGTAGTGAACTAAAATAAATAGTTGGAAATTAACATCACGTTGTGTTATGATCAATTATATTAAGACAACGAAGAAACCTCACTGTATAGTTTGAAAAAAAGTGCAAAGCAGTCACGTGAAAATACTAATGAAGTAAATTTGAAACCTATCTTTCACCTAACTTTGCTACATATGTCCATTATCTTTTTGATGAGCAAAAAATTATTCAGTGTGATTTCTTATTAAGCCGAAAAAAGCAAGATCACAGTAATGCAACAGATTATATTATGAGGAATTAGTGCTAAGAGTGAAAATAATTTCAAAAGAGTTGAAGCAAGTGTTATTAGTGAAATGAAATTGTTCTAACAATATTTAGCAAAACAAAAGTACACTGTTCTCCTGTCAAGCACAAATCTCTTGTATCCAATTTTGCTTAAACATAAACAAATAAACACAATACGTAACGGATAAATAAATACAATACGTAAGGGATTTTCGAGTTTATTTGAAGCGCGTCTTTTGTCGTGTGCGTCCTCAGAAGATGCCCGATGTTTCACGCGCTGTCCCATGCAAACATGACCTCCTAGTTAAAATTAGTTATAAAGTTTTAATCCATAATAGTCTTAATTATAAGTCTTCTTCAGTACTACTGATTACTGATTATTACAACTTTGCAATAGGTACGAAGCTGTAAAAACAGGACAGAGGCATACGTATTATGGAAGAAATTCCTACCAAATCGTCGTTTTGCAGATGACACCGTCTTATTATTGACGAGTACAGAAGAAGCTGAGATAATATTGAACGAACTAAACGAAGTTAGCAAAAGGATAAGCCTACAAGAAAAAAGATCCATGGTGTCAACAAAACTGAGTCAATATTCCTGAATCAGAGATTAAAGAAACTAGGTCTTACGTCAGGGTCACGTAGCGCAGAGGTTAGAGGAGCTATAGTAAGACGCGCGTTCGAGTGGAGCTCCGAGCTAGCCAAGCTTTCCATCCTTCGAGGGTCGGTGAATTGGTACCAAAATTATCTGAAAGAGTAAGCAGTACAGAAGCAAATCTCTTCCATATTGGACTATATTTGCTATCTCTCTTCCCCAATACCAATCCATTCTATAAGTCATACAATGTCGGGCTCTTACCATAATAGTCCTGCATGTTATATCATTTGTAGGAATACGCAACTCGTGCCTCTCAGCTAAAGCATGGAAAAGTACTTATTATACATTATTATTTTCTATCTATTTTTGCTCTTGTTATGTAATTATGTTGTGTCATGTCGTGATAAATCATCTGTTATATTATTGTTGTATTACAATAATAGATAAAGATAAATGCCAGTGGCTGCCTGTGATGGACTTCATGAGAACGCCCAAGCAGGAGGAGTTCAGGGTACTAAAGCTTCACCAGCAAAACTTCAACCTCAGTTCCACGCACACTGAGCTCTACTGTCTTTGACGTCGGACTGTATGACAACCGGTAAGAGGCGGTGAAATCTCGTGCCCAACGTGACGTCGAAAATGGGT
>KN716185.1:27888-43097 GCA_000816705.1 Dictyocaulus viviparus
GTTGTTGTTGTTACTCAGCACTACAAAATTTGTATGTGATTTTTTTTAAGGTACTGGTACAGAGGGATTTCACGGATTTGTGGTATCAGTGGCGATTGTGAAAAATCTACAAATGCAAATGCATTCACCAAGTGAAGCGTAAGCTTTTTTGTAAAGTCATTACTGTAACATTACTGTTGCTTGGATTGGCTGTAATGAATGAAGATGCTGGCTAGGTTTCCGATTCCTTCTATTGACGAATAGCAGTAGTTCGGTGCAGGAGGCTTATTACTGTATCGTTGTGGAGAGTACGGTAGAAAGGATTATTGTCTTATAGGGCATCTTAAGCTTAATTTAAAAGCATTACAGTAATATAATAACAAATCTTACTGGTATTACTAAACAGTATAGGATAATGGAATTATATAAAATCTATAGAGTAAGGACAACTTAGAGACAAAAGAAGGCGTACTGTGAAAATTAATAAAGTAAATCTCTTTGCAAGAAATAGCCGGTGATAAATTGTTGAGCATAATGCCTGAGGTCACTGACATTTACATTAGAGTGACGGAAAAAGAATGACTGTGAAGCAAAAGTGCCATGAGAATGTTGCGACTAGACATATTAACCTCAATAACATTAATAGAGGGCCAATCAATCTTGAGATTACATTCATAACAAGCAGTACCAAATGATAGATTTGTTGTCCTCGTGACTCATTATGTTGCATTGACTCAACGATTAATTGTAATTAGTAGCCGAGTGTTTTTCATGCTTAGCTCAGTAGCGATCGATCAACAAGCTGTACCCGTGAATAAGAAGCTGATCTCTTTGAACTATCGATAATTGTTAGTTGGCTACTGACGTGAAAATTATCTTAGTTGCTTGAGGTGATATATTAAATATGGAAGAGATCCTCTATATTATGGAGGATGTTCTTTATGGCACATTTTTTTTTCAAAGTGAGTTCAGTTAATGGAAAGAAGGAATTTTGTGGAACGGTATATTTCAGAGGTAGATCGAATGTTAGATTGATTTGACGGCTACAGTTTCATAAGGCTATAAAGAAGTAGAAAACTACTCAATGAGGACTGAGATGCAAAAATCAGAATGTAATGATGAATATTGAGTGAAATATAAAAGCCGGTTAAGATTAAGCGTAAGCTCTAGGCAGTTCATTTCACGTTATTTTTACTTCGCTTTACTTTTTCTTCTCACTTTTCACTCAAAAGTAACGCCTCATTTCGATAAGTATGGATTGCTACTACAGAGAAGTACCTCACGATTCCGGCTACCACGCCAAACTAGCGATCAGTTGGTATTTTTTTCAAAACAAACTTCACTATGCGAGTTCTAATTGGAGCGTTATATTACAATGAGAATTAAATACAAGTACTAAGAACAAGTTCATCTACAGCGTAGAGTTAAATTAGTATGACCCTCATTATAAACAGCAGCTGATCAGCTTGCATTGATAGAGTTCTACATGTTTATCCTACTTCCTTGCTGGTACTACTTTGTTCTAGGCTTATTTTTCAGTAATTTGTTAACTACGAATACTGTAAATAGGTAACCGAAACAAGGACCTCAAGCTCTTGAATATAAATGAATTAACGATATGAAATTTCAGTCAACTCACCGAACGAGCTGAGGCATTTTGTCGAGCCTTGGAGGGACGATGGGCACTTGGCGATTGCGGCAACTCGGTGATCGTTTTTGTATGGGAACACTATAAAAAGGTAACATAACTGTTTTTGGTTTTTGTTTACTTAGGACAAATTGCATACTAATCGAAATACCTAATCATTGCTGGAATGAGTGAAATAAGAGTGATAAGAAAACAAGAGCCATGGTAATGTGGTCGATAGTAGAAGAGGGCGAATTTCTACCGTTCGGATTTGAATCTCGTCTGAGTCTCAAATTTAGCAATTAACAAAGCTGTGTGGGATGCTTAATAAAATCCATGTGTTCAAACTTGTTAATTGAAGCAGAAAACCATGAGGGAAGTATTGATTTATTCATGAATTAGAGGATCAATTGGACTACACCTCTTCTACCACCTCCGTATTAGATTTGATCTGCATGCTTTCAATTTCTGATAAATTAAAAAACTTAGAAGATGTTTCAAGAAAACTTACAAAATGAATGTGGTAATAATAAATTATGTAAAATGCATGGAGTTATTTGTTTTTTTTTTTCTCAAAATAAAATGTAAATAAGATGTTGTTTTGCTAATACTAACATGAGTTCTTTACTGAAGGAACTGTTTTCCTGTTTACTTTATGTTTGTTTACTTGTTTTATTTATTTTGTAATTCGATAATAACGTTCTAGATGATAATCTGGCCGTCTCGTTTAGCTGAAAAGTATGTGACCGTCGAAGAACGGAAAAATATCCTCTCTAAGGTTTGTTGTCACCTCAGTTTTTCCTATCTTCACATAATTCTTCCGAGAAATAAATTATGTTGGAAATTTTTTCGACGGATTATTCAATTTCATTTTCCAGGTAAATGATCTCGTTCAGGCAGACAAATGGTATCTAGCTTTATCGCAAGTAATTGGTAAGGGTTACGGTATATTTTGAATTTTCTTTAATTTCTAATTAGTAAAAATTTTTACGAGAATTTCAAAAATAGAATATTATGCTTTTTTTTTGTCCCGTAATTTTCGTCAATTCACGAAGATGATGTTCATCACATAATATTTGATAGTTCTGTTCGCCATTGCGATTTTACTGCTCTATGAGCGTCCATATTTGGTCGTTTATACTTGCTGCGAGCATTAATCGATTCAAACTATTAAAACGAAAAATCCTGCGTAAACTAATCGAATTCACACTATTGCACTCATTTTGTGGTGTAAGACTCGGCTTTTTATCAAAATTGATGGAAAATGTATTGTCTAGAAGAAATCGACGACTATGGAGTGATTGAGGTCAAAGGTGGTATTGCATATTTTCTTTCTCCTCCCTCTTTTTTCAAACGTAATACCTTTGAAATTATGAAAATGAGAAATGAGGAGTCTTTTTCTTGTTTGTTTTAATCCTCCACTTACCAATTTGTCGCTCCTGATTCGAGCCAAATGTGAATGATTTTTCTTGGATCAATTCATTCCTTGATATTGTTCATACTCATATTTAATTTCATTTTCTTTCATTAAAAGCCCTACACAATGTTTCGTAATCAATAGTGGTTGGTTTAATCGACAGTAACCTTTTTTGAGTACTGTAATGAGGAATAAGTAAGGAAAGAGGAAGCGTTTAACAATTTTCTAACCGCAGCATAACTATACGAAGCTTTACCACTATATCATTAACGGTAGCTTGAAATTTATACACTCTTCAAGTCATTTTCAAATTTGCATAACAAGTTCATCGTAAGCGAAGTGAAGCTCATCGTGTTTTGACTCAATAGCTGTTTTCATGTTTGCTTTTTGTTTACTTCTTATATTGTGAACTTTGAACTGTTTACCGTGTTACTGTAAGCGTCACCAAATCGTATTGTACTAAATAATACATCATTTTAACTATACACTATCAGTATCATGATAGGATTTTCAACAGCTTCAAGAACTACTGAATGTAATAAAATGCGAGTAACGATGAAAGATTTTAGCTGAGTTACTACGTGAATTAAACGGTGAGGAACAAGGTAAAGTGGATACAGGGACGCTATCGTTATTGGTAGCTGTTGGGCTTGCAGTACTTCTTACAATGTTGATTACATGTAAGTGTTTTTAGATGTTTCAAATTTTCATAACGCTTCAAGCATTTATTGATTGAAGAAGAGATAAAGAAAAAGAGATGTTCATATGAATTGTTAAGTAGTAATAAAACAATTTATAAAATTACCATAACATCGAAATGACGTCATTCAATTGAGCAGTTTGTCTTCTCGTACATATGAGCGTTATGAGGTAATTAGGTTCCTTGGATGATCCGTCGTCTAGGCCACAGCAATTTTTCATCCGTTTCTTCATTCGTGCGACTGTCGTCCATGTTGGTGGTCTTCTATATACATGGTCGCGCTGGTAGGACCACCCTAGCAGTACATACTTACATGTGTAGTCGATAGTAAGCTGCAAATCATCACGAAAATAACCCTCGTCCTTGAAAATTTACCGTACATTTCCTTGAAAGATAAATTCCAGATTTTTCCAATTATCTCTTTCATATGTATGTGTAAATTAAACAGACGATCGCATAGCAAAATCCTATAACTTCCGTATAACTCAACAAACAGATGGTCTACATTTCATATGAGTAATAATTATTGAGGCTCTGAACCATAGATTCCAAATCAATATACCAAGCCTCAAGCACATTTGTATTAAGCAGAATGAAAAACCGATAAATTTATGCAAACGAGAAAGAAGTTACTAGTTAAGAAGTTAGTTACTAGTATGAATTCTGAAAAGGTATTTGCTTTCTCCTGCTGGTTATGGAAGCTTTTTCCCGGCACGAAGTTGTTAAGATGCTTGGAGGGTACTTGACAAGTGCGAGGTCCGGCAAGTGGCCGCCACGCTTTCGTTAAGAGTTCAGCAAAGCTTATTGGGCTCTGTCTCATAGAGCTTCTTCAGATTTTCCTTAGCTTGAAAAGGCAAATAATCATACAATGGTTGATATTGAATTCATCTTCAACATCTCGTGTGGTCTTAAGTGAATCATAATCAACGATCACTCTCAGTTAGTCACTGTCAATTTTCAATATTTGGCCATCATGTCACTTACCTTCAAGCTCCTCAGCTTTTCTATGGAACTTCTCAAGCCACAAGAGAAGCACTTCACGTTTGTCAACAGCCCCTCTATCAAATGCGTTGCTTAAATTTCAGCAAGCTGCAAGTCTCTGTTGCTTTACGATTCCTTCTGGTATCGAAGAGGGAAATTCCTCAAATTTGCTTTTTGTCTAGCAAGTGAATCCGTCGGTGATTTGAAAACGAATCATATATATTTTAGATTATTTATTCCACTATTAGATGAAAAGTTTCATAAACGCATAAACTGCAATAACTTTGGCACCAACCCAATATTCAGAGTGAGCAACACCTCGTGGACTCATCCATCACCTGATTGCATTGTTGTTGTTGTTTTTTCTTTGCATACAGTAATTTTACTATTGATCTAACAGAACGATTTCTATTTTGTTTACTATTTATCAAAGAGGAATTCACAGAGGAATGTTAAACACGTGACTTAATGATCAGCAGAAATCATTAGAACAGGTGTTTTTCGAAGCAGAGAATAATTATCATCATCGGAAAACGATGGAATGTTGTTTAGCTCAGCGAGAAATGTCTGTTGATGTTTTCGATATAGAGGAAGGAGGGTTCAGATCGAACAACAAGAAAATTTTCACGAGTTCTAAGCTTCACGCTTAATAATTCCTTTATGTTCAGCTGTTATGGCAAAGCTTAAAACCCTCAAATGCGAGGGTTTTTTTGTATTTTCTTTTTGGAGAAACGTAGAAATAAATTGCACAGAAGTAAACTATTAATATTTTATGTTGTTATATCTCAGATAAAAATTTAAATAATGTTTTTAACTTTATAAACCCCTCTTTTTTTTTAGGCTGTGTGTGTGCATTTCGATGTTGTGGCAATTTACGGGCAACGGATCGACCTCGGCCGGTTCGTCGAGCTGTTGAACGAGTAGATAGCTTACGGGAAATTGTACTCAAAAGAGGATCTCAATTGCGGAGGTCCAAAACATTCGAGTTCACCGTTTGAAGACAACTAAACGTTTTGCGGAAACTCTCTCGAAAAACAAAACGTCTTCAGTACGGGAAAATATTGACCTCCTCAATATTGACTCAAATGAGCATAATGTGGGGTGTAAGCAAATAAGATCGCATACACACACTTCAAAAAACTCTTCTTTCATGCAGATGTACATGTTAGTTGTCTGTGCTTCACGTAGAACTCTAAATACTTGAGGAAAAGCGCTTGTAATTTTGTGAGGAGGCAAAAGCGAGAATAGCAGATAGAAGCATTTAAAAGTTTTCATGTGAATAAATTATTGTAGAGAGTTAGTGGACTAGGATTTTCTATCCTGAGATAGATGATATTTGTAGGAAAAAAAACCTACACCAAATAACTACGACTTTTCGCAGCTTCAGCTTCTTTCTTAAGCTTTCTTTCTTCTTTCTGAATTTCACATTACATCATTAGTAGACTGTGTGAATTCTGAGGTAATAACTGGAAGTCCTTCGATTGAAATTTTCAACGGTATACATTAGCATAGAGAATAATCAGTAGCAATACTTTCTGAGGCTATCGAAGGAATCGTAGGGTCGATCGATAATCTCTAGGAATTCTGGATGACAAGACGTATTATCACTCCTGTTACTATACAATTTCCATTTCCTATTGAGTTGCAATGTTGTTAAGTAATCGATTTAAGCTTCTACGGTTCTTAGTGAATATCATTTACCTCAGGAGTTTTACAAGAATGTTTTTTTGATTTTCTTTCACAACATTTGTATTCAGATCCATCAGTCGCTCACCAAAATTTCCGAACAATCCGGATCGATTTTTCTCCGCCGATACAACGATAGTTTGAAAGGATTATATAGTTGATCAAAATCTAATGGATTCTACAAGAGAACTCACATCGATCGATGTTGTGTATTACGAGTTTTTTCATTTTCCCTCTTAATATGTATCTATATTCTGTAAATATGCATACCGTGACGTCATTGGCTACTGGTTTTCCATCAACGTATGGAATTTGTTGCAATTCTGTGTTATTTTCATTCAATGATGTATGTACTATATGTGTTAAATTTTCTAATAGTATTGAATGATATCACTGATAATATTGATTTTTTCCATTCGAGTTATGCCGCAAGATAAATTGTCACTTCTATAAAGAGAGCGGTGCTTTCAGCTATCATTCAGAAGAGAAAAAAACCTTTCTGGACGAAGTAAACAATGGAACGACTCCAATACGACTGATGGCAACATTTCATGCTTGTTTTTCTTCAGTACTTCTCAGTTTAGCTTCTTCAAAAATTACATCATGAAAGACTTGTAGGCTTCATTCGGATAAACTGGAGAAGACATTAGTCACCTTACAGATCACCAAGCTAATCAGTACGAGTCGATTCCTCGTTTAGAACTCAGTAACTAAGCCGAGACGTGCTCGGAAATCGAGCCTTTATCAAGTGCTATATGATCCATCCACAAAATCCTTGAGCTACGTTTTCTTCCCTACATCAGGACAGTACACCATGAAGCTAAACTTATTTGGTCAACTTATATAACCTAAAACCTTGAACTAGTCTTTGAAAACCATAAGAACCTCATTTTCCGAGAAATCTGTAGAAAAAATCACTGACCCGACCTTTTTATATATAAAAATTAAAGCATGTGGGATAGTAAGGAAGTACAGGAGTGCTTAATTGGACACAATTGTTCCTCCTGACGATCTTCAAAACATTTGAACGAGTTCGCCTAAAGTGTAAACGACGAACTCAAGAACTCATTCAGGTTAATAATTTCAAAAAGATGTTTTCCTTTTGATGTTTCTTCGTATTCACTTTGTCTACGTTATACCTATTCGTAATTAAAGTACTGTAATTTTTCTTTCCCATAAGAAACTCTTTACATTCATAAAAATCGATATCTCAAATTAGAATATTATAATGAGGTATAAATAAGGACTCGTTACATGTTTGTATTTCTGTTTTCAAATCCAATTGTCACTTTGAAATCTGCTTCTGAATGTTTCCGTGTGACAAAGCTTTCGCTGAAATGAAAGCTCATTCAAACTTGATAAGCGTAGAAATCACTTAGTAGTAAAAACAGTTCAGCTGGTGACACTATCAGAAGAGGGAGCGTTTCGGAGGAAGTACACCTGATAAGGGAAGAAAACAACTGCAAATATCATTTCAAACGTTTTGTTCTCCTGAACAATTTGACTCTTAGAGTCTTCGTAGTGGGTGTGATGTCAAATGTCTGGATTTTCAGGACTAATATCACATTACACTAACGTGCCGCATCAATTTGCCAGTTGTCAAAATGAATGATTAATTAACAAAGCGCCCATTATTTAGAGATATTTATATCGATTTTTTCACTGTTAAAAAACACTTCACATTCATTTATTCTATAGAATTAGTAGAAGAGGTGCGTGTTGAATGGAGTTGTATTGAACGTTGTTGTAGTAGTGAATGTAGTTGCCGACTGGGTTGTACCCTTCTTCAGCAATAGTGATTCAGTGAAATATTAAGAATAAGAGTGATGAGGGAGACCTTCTGTGAACTCTCTTGTGCTAAGAGTGATGCTACCACGCTGGACTTGAGATTTGATTGCAAAGTTCATGTGTTCCACGTGGAACAATAGTTCTCTTGTAACTGTCTAGTTACCTAAAACTCGGGTAATTGAACCAGACATTAATATCAGTAACGTTAATTATTAACATTGGCAGCTTAAGCAAACTGAACTCAACAAACTCAATTGCTTTAAGCATTAGTGAAAGCTACCACCGTGATTCTTTTAACTAACCACAATGGAGATACACATTTACATTTTTACAACACATAGCCATACATTCTACAATACAATTACAGTACACATACATACAGTACATTTTTATACATTTTTTTTCTGTATACACATAGAAATATTAAAGTATGCGTACGTGTGCTTAGGTGTATACGGATTGTATCCTGCTCATCGATTCGGCCAAAAGCCCTCAACCGAACGATTACATGGGAGGTGGTTAGAAGTCGCCTCCAGCAGTTCAACTGCAGTCCACTCATCGGGATAGACTGGTAAGCTGCACATAAGTGAATCGAACCTTTTAGCCCCAGCAAAACGGCTCTGCAAGCTAGTCATGGGAACAATCGCAAAACATAGTTAAAAAATGGACCTCATTTTCCTGAACCTGAAATACCCGAGGTGCGGCGGCGTCTGGTGAGACGAGTACGGAGAGGCTGCTAAAATCTCAGAGCCACACTAGGCTGCCTAGACGTAAAAGGACTAAGATGGCGATCTGTAGATACAACACACGAACGAAGCATCGATTGAAGCATTCTATGTAGACTTGTAGAAGCTCTACAAAGAAAACCGCACATTCTTCAAAGCTATTGTTGACGATTTCAATGCTAACTAAACATGGCTGTAGAAGAACGCCTGAAGAAATGAAACCGACGGACTAAAACGGAATGAAGAGACAGGGCCGCTATGAGAGTTTATCATGACGAACCATATGATCCATGATAACGGGCTCCGAATGTCGTCTCCGTCGAGCTAAATTTTCCTTTACACGTTTCACATTGAATGTAGGGTGAATCGACTTTCAAGAGATATGACATTCTGCCAAACCTCTGGCGAAGTGTTTGACCATTGGATTAAGCACTTCCTTTGTTAGAACTGTAGAGATGTTTCATCGAGCTCATTATAATCTGAGTTTATTCATGCCCTGAAGGAGATGACGCCGATACGCTAGGCCTTATCCAATGAATATTTTGCAAACTAGCTTCATGTTATTGCTCAAGAGCTCACAGGAATATTGAATAACGAAGGCAGTGGTTAAGAGATAGCCGATCTTCAAGCATTTTTAAAGCTTTACGTTAGGACTAAACAGCATGTTGCAAAAAATGAACTTCGGTAATGCAAACCGGAAATCCGCTGATTCGAGTGCAGTTTGAGGCTTCGAGTTATATGTCTAACTCAAAAACGCATGACATCAATATCATACCATTATGATTTTGCATTGTTGTTAATGAATATGAATGAATAAATATTAATAACAATGAGGGCTAGATAATATGAGTAACCGTTGAGTGATTTTGCCATTCATATCTCCATATCCGTTTCGTGATTAGCGTTTTACACCAAAGTCCAATTCAAATAACTCAGGTTACAAAAATATCTGTTTGTTTATAGAAAATTAGGCGTTAAGTTGGAAGCCTACCTCACACCTCATAGAACGTGCGTCAAAATAATATGCGTTAGTCAGCCATTTCATTTTCGTTGACAATGTTATGATATCATTTTCTTATCAACAGTGCAAAGAGTGTTTCTGGTAGAGAAAAATCAACGAGAAATCGTTCGTTAGCTGAAAACTGGACGCAGTTGAGAGTCTCAACGACCAACAACCCGGCTGGTGGCATGCAATGAACAACATCGACAGCGGATCGATGAAGTGGGACGCGACGCATCGCTCGCAACAAAATTGCGTCGTCGAGCATGATGTCGTGCCAGAATGAAAACGAATCGGCTCGGCTTCATCACGTTCACAACAATTCAACATCATCGTTGGTTTTTTTCTTTCTTCTGTTAGTTATGATATTATCATGAACGTCGTCTGGTTGTTATTACTTCATGTTGCTTCATCGTATTTTTCATCTTTTATCGATTGATTTTTCATATTGATTTGTTTGTAATGGTAGCAAAACTGCTAATGTAACGTTTATCTTCTGAGAATTATTAGTTATTTAATTTTATATAATCATTGATATCACATTGATATTGTTCTGATAATCCTTATTCAATTTCTATGATAACAATTTCATTGGTGCTTTCATTTTTTCATATTACAAAAAAAAACATATGGCTTATGTTGGCTGTGGTTCGGTAGGAGGAATGGTGATTGCACCTGAAAATGGCCTTTGATCGGCAGCTATATGATTTAATTACCGGATTGAGGTTCAGTTACCGAAGTTTAGAACAAACCGTATAGCTATCAATTTTGAGCCGTCATGTAGCTGAAGTTCGGTTTGAGGTTGAGTTACCGAAGTTTCGATTGAGGTTCAGTTAAGTTTGGAACAAACCGTATAGCTATCGATTTGGAGCCATCATGTAGCTTAGCTTATCATGCTAACTTTACGGTCATTAACTATTCTTTTGTTTACAAAACATATTTACAGTGTAGTAATGGAGTTGTACCTCATTAAATTGGTAACTAAATGATTACGAATTTCATTAGTAGATAGTTTACACATATTTTTTTTGTTGACATGTTTCAAACTTCGAAGATCTTTTGATTTTCTTATTTGTTTAGAGGTCAATCCTCAATCAACAAAACGGTTCTATGGTGACCTAGTGATTTATTATTATTTTCTTCTACCTCAATTAAGAAAATGGTTAAACATAACGCACATTCCTGACATATTTTATTGAGTTATTTTCGGAAGAACAGAATCAATGGAATCGCACGCATTCAAGAAGTGAATATGTGCTCTATATGGTAATGAATGCTTGAAAAAAACTCGTGATCAGAATTGATCTGTTCAATTTCATCTCGACGAGTTTACATTTTCACTCAAACGCTCGCGGTACTCTGACTGTTCAGTCAAAATTAATCGGAGGAACAATATGATTTTCATTATCGATTTGAATAATCATTGCACTCATTATATGTAAGATTAACATAATCGCATTCATTTATAGAAAGTTCTGTGTAGCTTGACTAACCGAAGAAACTCGATTTATGGCTTCTTGACTCGAGCTTAACAAGATTCATTTAAGGAAACGCATTACGATTTGATACAAATCAAACGTATTGCATTTCTTCTAGGATTGATTACTGACAATGAGAACGAGGTAGTTAGTGACCATAGTAATGGGTAAGGATGTAGGATGAGGGATGAAGGATGAAGTGGGATAGATCGTTCCAAACATTATCAAACCTCGAGACTCGGCAAAAAAGGCTATGTTGTTAGTTTTGTAGGATTATAAAGGGATTCTGTATTCTGTACGTTTATCAATTCACCACAAAACAAAACGACTAATTGAAACGTCTATGCGTTACAACATACCAAACTAATTGAGGTAATAGAAGGAAAAGCGGTTGGAATTGAAGAATTTCGAGGATATTGTTTACCAATATGATCATATGATGTTCTACAGATGTTTGGTCATTTGCCAGAAATTATTGGAGCTGTGTTGATATGTGTTCTGACATTTCGTGTACACCTTACATGGTTAAATTCCGATGACGGTGATGAGTTTCATTGAGGTTTTCTCTGAGAAGAAATCAAGTGTTTCACAAATATGAAATGATAACACTGGCTGAAAGGTGATGAAACGAACAGTATCAAATTCAATGAATTTAGTTATATTTGTAAGTAAAAGCATGAATCTTTTTTATTCGGAATCCACAATAATTTAGTTATCGATGCAGTCGAAATTTTTATATGGATCCAGAATATTTCCAAGTCAAATAAAATTTCAAAAAATTCTCGAGCTAAAAGTTCGCTCATATGTTCACTTTTTCGAATTCTCGAATTTCTCAAACCACTGGCGATATCACGTGACCAAAGAATGATTCGTTTCTGTTCACGTGAATTTTTAAAGGTATTGATGAAATGCTTTCCCCAATTTCGTTTAACATCTTGTTGAAATTTCGTGTTAAGTCTCTTCTCAGTAGTCCTTCAACCTATGTAGTATTAATAATACAACGTTTTCAAAACTGTTATATCGAATTGAGTTCAGAGGTAAAATGTTGCGCTGGCGTTGCAGTTCGCAAGCGTGTCAACCTCAAATTTCGCTTTTGAAAATGTCATTTAAAATCTATGAGGAAAATAATACCTCACATTCAACAGTGATAATAAATGTGCGGTATTTATACAATGAAGTTGCCACAGAAATTGGACGAGTTTACAGGTTTATAATAATGCAACAAAGAAAAAAAAATGATCAAATACAAATATGAAAAACAGCCAAGGGCTCTAAATATGGAGATCAATTTTGTTTATTTTTCTTAGTAATATAATAAAAGGGAAAGGATTTTTGATAGAAGTCAGTATCTTTTTACAATGTTTGTTTACTTACTATCTCGCATGTTTATTTACTACCTCACATGTTTACCCGATAAACCAATGCTTCATATCAGAAAGAAGCCAAGATTATATAGTTGTGAGGCACGTGACCAACTGGTAGAAGTATTGATCTAGTTGTGAGGCAAATGATCAATTGGTAGAGGTAGGGTGATTAGCTTTCAGATTAGAGAATGGTACTTGTAGCGGTTCTTCAGTAACTTAGCAATACGTCTATAATAAATGATTATAATAATAATAATAATATACAATAAATAATAATTATTGCGCTAAGAACGTTTCTACTACTTTTAAAATGCTCGTATTTATTTTAAATACATGTAAAAGTCGTACCGGGTTCTGAAATTGTTCTTCACTACATTTTTTTCTTCGTATTTAGCAATACGATTTACCACGAAACAAACTGTATCCAGAAGAAATTCATTATTACTGACCAACTGGTAGAGGTAGTGATGAGTTTCTTCTTAGCGGACTTCTTAACGAGTTCAATTTCAATGTTCTTCAATGATATATTCATTTTTTCTACCTCATCAGATCGATAGTGTTTGTCATAAACTCCTGATGTTCCTCAACATTAACACGTCATATTCGTAGCACTATAAATGTCATACTTTCAGAAAAATGTTCGATAAATTAACTGGTAATGGCAATGGGAATAAGGTTAATATGCGAATTCATGTTCTGGAGCAGATCTTGTCATCAATCGAAACGGACGGCAGCTCAGCACGGGTGAGCAAGCAGTATATCCGTAACCTATCAGATACATAAAACATTAAAGTGAACTAACTGATCCATACAATGATTTCACAGTTTGGATTCTTGAATACATATATTACTAATGACTAATAATACAGTAGAATGATCACATTCTTCTACGTTCGTGCTCAGTCGCGTCGAGCGATTGCAGTGAGTAGTACTTCTCCAGTCGATTTAGTTGCTTGTCGTATGTGTTCTGTATGTTTGTCTTTCTACTTATGACGTGTTCATGACCATCGTGTTCTATGATCATCGACGAATGTCAACATCACGTAATCCTTTGTAATGTCATTCTACCAGAAACTTCTGATACCATATTATTTTCCATGAAACGTACAACAATGACACCAAACGCTTTCTTCTACTGAATGTTTGAGGAGCCGCCTCCAAACCGTGTCGTTGACTCCACGACTCTGGACAAAAGAAATCTTCAAATTTAAAGAGATTATCGAGTTCAAGGCCTGAATTCCTCCTCTATAATGGACTGATGATATATTCATAAATGTAGCAGAAGCTGATAAACATTCACGAAGCTTTAAGCTAATGGTGTTGTTTG
The DNA here is from genome assembly GCA_000816705.1 of Dictyocaulus viviparus. NCBI lineage: Eukaryota > Metazoa > Nematoda > Chromadorea > Rhabditida > Metastrongylidae > Dictyocaulus > Dictyocaulus viviparus. Next base: position 41,961 of record KN716185.1, read on the forward strand.
AGTCAACGTCGCGATAAGAGACGTAGTAACAGACTGTTCGATGTTCTTATGTCTCCAACCTAAAAAAAACCATGCAAAGTTATTAAGGAGATATTTGTTTTGAACGTTGACTGGTTTTTGAGTGAATCTCTGGAAGTTTTCCAGACGCATTCTTATGTTGGTATTTCATTGTCAGGATGTTTGGAAACTTTTTTTAGAAGTTCCTCTCTAGAAGATTGGATACTACCTCAAAATGAATGCTTATTATTCTAATACAAAATGTTCTTCGCTTTGTTATTAACAGAATTCATCACGTCATTATCGTGTATTCGGTAAATATTTGATCAACAAGATTTTATTGATTTGAATCGTTAGAGCTGAATAGTATAGTTATCAATCTGGTGATTCAATATAAGGCTAATCTTTGAACCCGTTATTCATTCATTGAATTCTTTCTTCCAGATGGTATTCTAGAAAGACTGGCTGAATAGACGGCTACGCCGAAACCTCTTTGTATTATTGTTTTCATTTCATTTATAACGGGTTTTTTTCCTTCCTTTTATGCTGATGCTCAATCGTCTCAATACCATACACAGTGATGAAGCTTCTTAACAAGCCGAGCTTACCGAGCTTACATTACATGGTTTTCTTACGTCACTGTCTTGTCGGTGATTCCGTGGAAGACCATACGAAGAAGACGTGGTAGTCAACAGTCAAATTATTAAGCTATTAGATAAGATAAGATAATTGTTGGCGTTGATCAATCCCTTGTGGTGGGATGCGCCCCCGCATTCATGTTCAACGTGATATCGTAGAGGTGGTTGAATGCGTGCCTGGTCTATACAATGACTTAAGTTGACCACTCTTCACCATGTCAGTGCCAGTTATCTTACCCAGACTCCTCTGGTACCAATTTACCGACCCCGGAGGGATGGCGGGCTTGGTAGGCCTGGGGGGCGGCCACGAACTGAATCGGCCGGCGTGTCACTGCGGCACCTCCACCACTGAGCCACTGCTCCCCTGAGTTACATATTAACTATATTCGTTTTATATAGACCATGTAAGCAAACAGATAAAAATAACAATTTTTAAAGTGCTCAAAGTTAATATTATTCTACGAATGCTTAACAATGACAAACGTACGATTTAATTAGTAAT
>KN716185.1:79233-95044 GCA_000816705.1 Dictyocaulus viviparus
GAATGCATTAACCTCAAATAGTTACTTACTCACTTACTCACTCATATTTACATTTTGAAATATTTAGGAATAAGAAGTGGTGTCGGCATAATGCTAATCTGAATACTCCTCAATGAGTCAACCAATCTACAGGATGTTTTTATTGGATTCACCGTATCGATAGGAGGGATTCGAAAGGTTCTTTTAGTGCTAATATGGATTCTTATTTTTCAACGATCCCTTGACAACATTAACTTATATGGTATTTCTGGGGAAAAAATCAAATGAGCTCTCGAGGAAGAAGCTGCCAGCGCCTTTTTTTACATCGTGAAGCTCGTGGTTGATTTTCATGTACAGTCAGAAGGTTCATTACTATGGATGGTTCCAGTGAGGTTCAATCCATTCCTCGAATGATTTACATAATATAAAGCTAGTAAAATTATTACCGATGGTAGACGCTTTCACCGAGGCTGGCAAAACGTACAATTTCACCGTCTGGACTTCCTTTACGTAACGTATACGAACATTGAGGCATTTGATAGACTTTCTCACGGAATTGTGTCGTAATCATACTGAAGAACAACTTCATGTCATTGAATCAGCACGAGCTTATCGAGCAGTTCCGTTTCAAGAATCTATCGATTTCACGATAAGAATGACTCTCTAATCATTCGGAACTAGTGGTTTTTACATAAAAGCTTTTATATTTTTTCCTATTCAACTTTTTTTTCCTTTTTTTTTAAAAATTGTGATTTCTAAGAAAAAAGTACTTCAGCTTATACGAAATCAAATTCAATGAGGAACAAATCGATTTCTTACCGCTTTTAAGAGGTTTCAGACGTTGTCAATAGATTTATCAATAAGAAGTTACAGTAACTTGATAAGACTTATTTGGCTAAAAGGTCTAACTCGAAATTAAGTAGATCTATTTTCCTCATGTGAAGAGAACTCACCTAACAGATAGTGGAACGGTGACCTGCTTATCGGCTTCCATATAAAAACATTGTATTTTTACCATTTGATCAACTTTTGTCATAAATCTGAAATTCGTGACTCAAAAATCAAAAAATCGATCAGTTGAGTTAAATTGAGGAATCAGATATGCCGTCTATCTTATCAACAACTGTTAAGGAAATACAGAAAAAATGAAATGAAAACACTAGTTATTCTACAATTACTGATTGGATTAGTGCGATCGTCAAGCTTTATCCTCAGTAGAAGAAAAAGAACGATGTTTATGCAAATTTTTTATAATCCATAAGCATCACACTCAAAATTTGCCTCCTCTCTTGATACTTTAAGCATCATTTGATTTCTTTAGTAAGAAGCAATGTTACTAACTACGTAATAAAATTATAAGCATTTAAATTATCACTCGAAACTTTTTCGATACATTTTTGATAGAAGCCCGAAAATAATGAGTTCATAACAATTGGAAGCGTTAGGTCTTTTGAGGTTACACGCCTATGATCTACGATATACCAGACAATCTCTTTTATGAGTGCGAGAAGTAAAAACTAAGAGTCAAAATAAAAATATAACAAAAAAAAAGAAAAAATAGATAATAAAACTGAGCACTTACAATGAGTGAAACATAAAAACGACCGTCATTTCTACAAAGATACCTCGTGGATTGAGCTGAAAAACCAGAAATGAAAAGCTATAGAATAATGAGGTTGTCACTCCTCATGTCAATGAAAATAATAAGCATCGAGTTCTACTAACGTAATTTTGTACTCATATGAAATGGTGGACACTTTAGGAAAAATAACTATCCCCTTGAAGAGGCTTAAAAATTATGAGGTAAAAATTTCGATTTTTTAAAATACTGTCGTCTTAACAAAATCACCTCGCATGGATGTATTTTTTATTAAGGAAAAAAATGCTTTGATAACTTTCTCTTGGTATTTTGCCAACAAATTTCATGCCTCATCTAAGCCTTACTAAGACAATTATTTGACGTCGGATCAATACGATAACGTCTTATCGAAAACAATATCAAACCAACCGATCGATATCTATGGACATTGCATGAGTTGAATGGTATAGATATTCCTATGCTTTTCGGATCAACGAACTTCTCCGGTCCAGCTCGACATTCTTCCTCATGAAAATGATCCATGACAAAAACGTAACCGTCAAATGGTTTCTTTGTCGACGCTCGTACACCGATTCGATCAGGTCCACAAATTATGTCTGGAGTACCAGGTCCTGCAATAACGTACAATTAGATTACGATGAACTCCACAGAGTCCTATCCGATCCAGGACTATACAACACCAAATGTATGCTTTATTATATCTTAAGCTATGAGCTTAAATTTGAATCATGCAAGGTAATACTCTGCTAATACTCAACATAGTAATACTCATGCTGAGGTATTTAGTTTCACTACGGATAAAGAATAGGAGAAGATGTATTCAGTTTTTCTTTGAGCGATGCATTTGACCTCCTCATGATATTCTGAGGTTTAAAGGCCAATAGTCTACACATTGACTCAAAAATACCAACACATTATGAAGTTAGTGCTATCAACGCATTGTAATACCAATCGTCGAACTCTGTGGATTAAAGGACTCAGTTGGCTATGGGTGGACACGAACTCGGACATAAGGACTGAGTCTTCGTATTAGTACAGCCACTCTTTCCATTACGCTACACAATACCACATTTATTGTTATAGTACTATTTGAGGATGCGTGAACTAACTGAATTCAGTTCTGCACATGTCCCATGTGAGAGAATCTGCAAGAGATTTATCCAATTGATCAAATGATTCCACTGTAAACACTCGCACTGGATTTCCAGTAATCTGAAACGATTGTAATTACCACCATATAACGCTTCAGCATAAATCAAGAACAGAAGTAAATTCAATCGATGGCTTGAAATACCTGATGAAGTTGATGCACATTGACGAGGTTCGTCACTCCGATAGCATACAACATAACATGCGCGTCCCTCAATAACTGTGCCGACTCTGAGACATCATCCTGAAATTGATATTTTCCATAGAACGAATGATATTCAAACAAAATAACACACAACCAATAAATGATCTAAAAAACGTTAGCTACGTAGGAAAATCATCATTATCTCAGGGATAGAATTTCATAAAGTAATGGATTGGTCGCCCGAGGGCCTACCAAGCCTACCATACTTCCCGGGTCGACGAACTAGTACCAGAGAAGCCTAGGTGAGATGAACATTACTGACTTGAGAAAGAGTTGGAAACTCAATTCGATGTTTAGAGATCTACAATCACCTCCTTATGCATGAACATACCGTAGGCTAAACACTAATACCGTAGGCGTATTCTCAGAGGGTTTGATCACCATCTAAGCACATCTTGTCGTATTTATCAATAAGTCAGAAGGTAGCATACATCAGAATAATGAATCTAACAAAGGAAACGGTCGTTATACTTCTCCCATTATTGTTTCGTTCAGAAATAACGTATAAAAAAGTTACTGCTAATGGAATTGAGACATCTGAGTATCGAATGAGTACCGAATGAGTACCGATTTCATAACGACGTCAAGTAATTCTCGTTTTCTTTGAACTTAAAAGCGAATGACGTCATCTCATATCACATCATCTGACGCTCAATTTCTGAAGCGACAAAACTAGTCTCACCTGACTTTGTCCATCCGTAACAACGACTGCCACTCGCGGTACGTCTCCGCCTCGAGCTCCATCGAATCCGTGCTCTAATGCCAATTTTAGAGCTTTACCGGTGTTTGTAGCTCCGGAGAGGAAGTTAATTCGTTGAATAGCCCACTCCAACTGTAACATTTGAAATCGTTTTACATCTGAGCACGAATGTATCTAATCGATTTTTTTCCGCAGTTTCCTACTCAAAGAATATTTCGTTTTCAAACAATTTTATTCTCATTTCATTCCTATAATATTGATTGATGGGCTTGAGGACAGAAACCTCAGCAAGAACGAACTAGCCATTTAAATGTTCCAAAACTTACAGCCACTTCTACTATTTTGAATAAATAAAAGCAATCTAAAAGAAGAAGCTTAATGAGATATTACTTTCGATTTTAAGAGGAAAAGAATGCTGCTTTTTCCAATACACTGTAACACTCAGCTGACCTGTGTTGGATATGTATATTGATTGAGGCTGAATTCAATACGTGGAATTTCGGCATACTGTATGATCGCCATACGACTTCCTTCGTTGGAGATGTTCATCCGTTGTGCAAGATGCATAGCAAACGCGATCTGAATTGATATTCAAAAGCATAATGAGAATACGAAAGAAAAAGGCGTCTAAGAAAAGAAAAAAGTAGAAAAAATTGATTTGGTGGATGAATATAGAAGTGTTGATGATAGAAACCTCATCATAGAGAGTTACAAATCGAAGAGGAATGCATAAATATGTTGAATTGATAGAGCGTTTCTCTTATCATATGCATTTTGAGAGGTTTATCAATCCTTATGGATTTTTTGACTCTTATAGATTTCTTAACAACCTGGTTTCGAAACGTGTCGTCACCAATGGAACCGGATCCATCCAAAATAAGTAGAAGATCAACAGATTTGTTTGAAATGCATTCTGTAGAACAAAAAAAATTATAAAATTAATAGAAAATTTCGATTTGTGTCCTCAAACTAATTGACGAACGAATACGGTATGCGACTTGAAGCGATTGGTCACCTACCGTGGATTAGTTCCGAATCGACGAGTCCATTATCGATCGGATTCGACGAAACGCTTAAGAAGAAGAGGAAGAAGATCAACAAAAACGGATATATCATTCTCTGAAGAAATACTTGCAAGCTTAATTTGTTCTGACATTGATTGCATAACATTAGGTAAGTAAGTAGAACAAAAACTGTAAGTAAAACACTCGATCCATAACTCATAATTACCTCTTTTATACTTTGATCGATCATCGTCGCATTATTGATATACGACATGAGTGAAATCGTATTCTGTCTAGCATACGGACGTCCTCATTGTTTTTTTTTTACTTCAAATACTAACGTGTTTCTTGAAAATGTGTCGATGAACACAGAAATTTCTGTAGCCGAATCACAAATGAACGATAAATGAATGGATGCCCTGAAGCAATCAGCGATGATTTTAAGTACTGAAAGAACTGGATGAATACCTACAATTTCTTTTGAGAGTTAGAAGGCACTTCGCAATTAAGAGATCACAAAAAAGACGAACAATAGAAATACTTGTAAGCTCATTTTCTGATAAGTTTTTATGTAGATCAATAATTATCAGTTATCGATTCGGATGCACATACGTTATGTTCAACAATTGTTTAGACTCTACATCAATAGAGGCATTTTGAAAGTGGTGATGAATCCGTTGGAAAATTTTTTCGCTATGGATTCTATGAAGAAAATCTGATGCATTTTTTGAGGGAAACAGTTCTAGAACGTACTTCATTGAAATTTCTAGCGAGGTTTAACTCAAGAAGAAAGTTTACTTCATAATAGATAAGCATTGGCGTGATCTACTTTTTTGTGTAGATGCTTCACCAATTCGTTTCGATGTTATGGTTCTACCAGAGGGAGAAGTATACGAGGGTACCGATTCGCTGCCAAGTCAGTGCTGTTTACCTTTCCAAATGATTCTGGTTACAATTCACCCGCGCCTGAGGGATAGAAAACTCCATTAGCCTCGGATTAACCTCGAACCCTTGAGTACGGTACGGTAAACGTATTCTATCACTATGGCCCCTTCTACCATTTTGCTACGTTGCACTTTATGTTATTATTTATTCGATTATTTTTGTTCAAGTAAAGAAGAAATAGGAAAAGTTGGAATGTCATTCAACAATTTTATAAAAGGATTTTTTTCGCTAATATTGTAATGTTGTTTAGATTTGAGAAAAATATTTAGAAGTTTTAAAAATGATTCAAAAGTGACGTCATCGAAAAATAATCAGCTGAAAATATTACAAAAGTTGTAGAGAACAAAAAACAAAATAAAAAGCAAAAGAAATTGCGCTAAAGTTTCCTAGACGTAATGTATGTGGGTGTACGGTAACGTCAAGAGGTCGCTCGATAGCGCTGTAAAAACTATAAACGCTGTCAATTGGCATAATGTCACTCTTAAATTTTCTATTCATTCACTGATTTCGATATCAACATTGAGTTGATTATTGAAAATCTTGACAATAGTGATTAGAAACAACGAGATTTGATGGATCAATGGAAAATTATCGATACAGTATCCTGAATGATAGCAGTACTATCAAGTACTGACAGATACTATGAATATAATCTGATCTAGTAAAGTGTTTTAATAGAGAAGAAATCGTTGAAATTGAACAGCAACGAGAAATCGTCACAAACGTTTATCCGCAACTGTCACAATGAATTTATTCATTTTTAGCTGATCATTCATTCAACGGTGGATGCTGTTCTACTACAGTTTCATGCAAAAACTAGAAGACCATCCATCAGCTGAGCAGTAGCAAGCAGTTATTACAGGCGTAAATAAACATGACTATATGAAAATATTACTCAATTCTATTTGAATAATGCTTCTCTTCTAGTAGTAGACATTTCTAAATCATTAACGCTATATGAATAATTCTTGTTGACATTAACTGCGAGGAGTCAAATTTACCTCCAAGAATACAAATGATATATCCATTTCTTATAGATCACGAAAAAGTATTAGAGTTATAAGATTTGATAATACAATTAACAAAAAATCTAAATAACGTGAGTAAACAAATAGGGATGAGGACAGAAATAAATAATAAATAACAAGCCTCAAGCCTTAGGCTTAACGTAAATATTTTGTCATATGAATAAGGGCATTTCCATATTAATAGTACGGAAAAATAAACGTAAAAAAAGTGAAAAGTATGATAAAAATGATTGATGATGATAAAAAGATAACTGAAAATTATAGGTCATTTCAGTGAAAACATAGTAAGTGATGTTCAGTCGAAGGAATGATCGATAGTATGAATTGAAATGATGACATGATAATGTCGTGATTATGTCATGACATTGATGACATCATCCTTAGAATCCTGAGAAGATCAGGATTCGGCCTAATTCACTCAAATAAATGAAAAACAACTATTGAACAGATTTTTCTTTTCGTTTGCGCTCTAACAGAGTCGTAACAGTAATCGTAGGCGGATAGAAAGCTGGTCGGCGTGATCGTTGTCGTTGTCTTCGTCGACGTCATCATCGTCGTCGTCGCTTTCGTTGTCGTCGTCGCCGTACGCCAGTCGGTTGCTTGATCGGTCGTTCGGTCGGTCGGTCGGTTGGTTGGTTGGTTGGTTGGTTGGTTGGTGTTGAGTAGAGAGGAAACTGGTCTGGTGTATATGAGACGGGTTCAATGAAAATCGTCGACTATTCCATGTGATAGAATGAACAACATGAACGTCTTCATGATTGATGAATGACTTTTACTTCATATCACTCTGACCTCAATAGCCGCATCATGGATAAAATTGTGTTTTGACTTCGTTATTCCGATATAATCGAAAGTTTTTATCGATCGATATATCAATCAATCACGTGAAGAATCGTAAAAGGATTATAATGACTGATTAAATGATAAGCTGTATTTATTATTTCAATGACAGAGATTCTAATTAAGGGATTCGGCTACAGTGTTTTTTTCACTACCTCTTAACTATTCGAACTTGAAATCACTCAAAAATGAGGTAATAACTGAGTTACAGTGTTTTTTCACTACCTCTTAACTACTTAAACTTGAAATCACTCAAAAATGAGGTAATAACTGAGTTGCAATACATCTTAGAGGGACAAAAAGAAAAAAAAACAAGAGAAAGCATTTCTTCAAAATTAAATTATAATTAAACAGACGAATAATCAAAAAATTTCGTAAAAGAACGAAATAACATTCAAAATATCGTCGTTTGTTGTTGTTTTTGTTTATTCTTGAAATTTATTTAGGAATATGAAAAAATAAATAAATAATAATATATTTAAATCGTTTAACAACTATAAATTTATTTATTTTATAAAAATAAAAATTCTATTCAGATAAAATATAAAATGTATAAATAAAATCTAAGAAAAAATAATAAAATTAAAGAAGTAAATTTTGACAAAATTACTTTATATTTATTATATAAAAAATGATCAGATTGTATTTCTATAGATAAAATCTTGATATATATTGTTTTATATTTAAGAAATTTAGTTTATTTCAAATGTAGATCACAACTATCACAATGACCAATCGATTATATTCAGCTTATTACCGTAATCCATGAGACGATATTAAATCGATTTTCTAACTGGATATCATATTATTTATTGCTTACGATTTGCATTATCGAGAAATCGAATATCTATATGGACAGCTTGAGTGAGGATTGAGGTTAAAAACAAGTGAAATCGTTGAGTGATAGGAAAACAGTTAAGTGACGGCTATAAATCAACGTCGTACGTACGACTTTACTTTTACTTTCAAATGAAATAGTTATCCAGAATTGGAATCCGGAAGAATGGCGAAAATGCAAGCTGGATTGAAAAGTGCTAAGAAATCGCATGATGATAAGAGATAAGTGAGAATGATTTGCAACGTAAGTGATTTATCTATTAATCGGAATTCAATACAGGTTTTTAAGCGATCAGTACTACACGTGTTACGTCCAGCAGTACTATTAGCAGTAGTCCTTTTCCAAAAATAAAAGTTGTAACTTTCGATGAAATAAAGCATAAGTTTAAATTGAACAGTGGCAAACTTAAAACCGTTTATATGTGAGTGCTGATATGATATTCACCGAAAACAAATGAGGCATTGAGTTATCACTGATCAGTAGTCTCGATAGATCGCGCACAGAATCGTAATCTGCAGCCTGTGAGTTTGTGTTTTGAGTGAGGTTTCGAGTTTTCTGACTGACTCAATATCACGGAAATACAAAATTGCAGCAATATAAAATCATTATCCACGTATCGTTCTTCTAGAGATGTCATAAATGAGTTAGGCCCGATATTACCTAGCACGACCTCAGGTGGTGATTAATGTGTAAGTCGCGGATCAAAAATGATCTTTTACCTCACTTTACAAAACGGAGGCTGATTGACTCATATCAAATCAAATCCTTTGTGTAAATGCGCCACTCATTTTATTTGTATATTGATAAAAGCTTAAATAATCTGCTAATTATTACCGAATATACTATGAAACAAATTGATAGCCCTGCAATTAATACGTTATTGAAATTTCGACGTTTGTGGCTTAATGGATAAAGCTTCAAATTCCGCTCAAAAGAACGGGATATAATTCAGTTCACAGTGCAGTACTGGTGTGCTGCGTTATGTGCATTAAGTAGAAAAATACCTTATTATAAACACTTAAACACAAACCCGTGTGCTATACGATGCGTAAATGATACTGAGCGTCATTGCGCTACTCTACGTATCTCTGGCTCCAGTGCATTTAATCGAGAAAATCTTTCGCCTTTTACTAAAGATTTCCGTGCACCGGAGCAATTATGAGTATTGAGGAATTTTTGGAGTCCCCTCGAAAGAGCGGGATACAATTCTACTGTCAGGTCCGCGCCGAATAACGTACCTGGTCGTTTTGCTGCCAATTCGTCGTGTCCTGCGGTATGGAAAGAGAGGTTGCTCCGCGTTCGGACTGTAGCCCCTTGTATGCCAGGTCAGACATGTGTGTCAAACATCCGGTGCTGATGTAGCACCTTGCATCACTCCGTCCTCGAAACCCTGATCGTTCCTCAGGTATATTGACTAAACGTGTATATGGAATGGATCAGTCTTCAGTGATGATTGAGGGTAAAGATTTTGCTGGATTACAATGAGAATCTAGGTGATCTATTTTGTATTTCTATTCTCTTTTGTGAACGCGCCAGCCATTTTATTTGTAGTGCAGGTGTTCGAGAATGCTCGGTGTACACAATGTCTCGGGAGCACTGCTCCACTGCTAGATCAGTGGTACAAAAATCCCCTTGATCAATTTGCTATCAATTCACTGGTTCCTGTGGGATGGAAGGAGAAGTCGGTCTGGATTCGGACCCTAGCCCGAGTATGCGGTGCCAACCCCTTGTTTCACTGCAGCGCCTCGCATCATTCCGTCACCAAACCTCTAATTATCCCTCACCTGTCCTGACTATACGTATATGGAATGGATCAATCTTGAGTGATAATTGAGGGTGGTGACATCCATTAGAGATTTTGTTGAGGTAGTTCGGATTAATGCCAAAAAGGAGTGATGACGTTCATATAGTTTTCATCTGACAAACGTTGTACTAATATTTATTTTAAAAATCAATAAATATACATATACATATATCTATGTGAAGAAAAAATATGGAGCACCGATGTATCAAGTAGTATTCACAAATTTTTTTTTCATTGTTTCAAAAATATCACAAGTGATTATCACCTTATCATTGCTATTAGAAAATTATCATAATGTGAAGTTTAAGCTTAAATCAAACACGCCTGCTGAATATTTAAATAACATTAATTGAACAAAAAAGAGTACCGGTTTGAATATTTCATATACAAATATGCCTAAGGCAACGTTTAAAAACTTTCCATTATTGATTGAAATGAAGTCGTGTCAAATTTCAATAAGTCACGTCGATTTCTACTACTGTATAAATCAGAAGCACAAATCTCCTTTCTCCTACGATTCATAATGATATGAAATTTGTAACTCATTTTGTAACTCATTTTTAAAAAAGTGGGAAAAATAGATATTGAAAAACAAATTGCTTCATGCTTCATAGTAAAAATCGACGTTAAAACGTTTGTGAAGAGTGGGGAGAGAATTCAATTTTCAACGAATAGAATAAAATCAATTCAATTTATTCATGCTGACATCTGACGCTGATTTTCTTCCTCGAATTCGATCGATACTTCCAGAACGTTCACTGGAAAGCTTTTTGTTTTCGAAGCGCTAGACTTTTGGTGGAAATTTGAGTCACAAATCCAAAAAAGTTCAAGCATTCAAGAATTCACCATTATACTAAGAAACTTTCGCAATATCCTATTAATCATGTGAAACTTTAAATGAGGTAAGAAACTAGAGGGCATGCGTTCAATGCTTAGTGATAACTCATTAAAAATTGTATCTAAGACTAATCAGCTCAGTTATTCATATAGCCTAGGGTGTCTAATAAAAGAGCACATCGTTGATGTTCTGCATTCTTCTTAAACGGAACTTCAAATCAACAGATCTTACTTGCTTCTACTACCCGGATAGGAAACAGTGACGGAGGCGGACGCTAAACCTTTTGGAGCAAATATTCGATGTGGTAATGATGGTGATATAACAGGACTTGTAGCTGAACAATTAGACGAAGATGCTCTACGTCGTTGTTGTGCAGTAGCCATCGCGTCACGAAGTCGATATGTTCGCAACTGAAATGTGTTATTCTAGAAGAATTCATTTGACATCTTAAGAATAAACATTGGAATATTTTTAAATACAGTGAAAACGATAAGTAGATGGAGTCAATTTCAATTCATCGAGTCGTTTAGGTATCTATTGTCATCTGTTCTGAATTCTCTGATCGCTATACTTCTCCCTAACCGCTAAGTAGATGTACAACGCTTTACCTGGCTATTCAAATAGGCCACCGTTTGATTTCGATCGTTTAACTCGGAACTGAGGTGACGGATTTGATCAGCCTAAAGGCATGAAGTAGTAGTATGGAAGCCCAACTTTATTCAATTTTTCAATTTTCATCTTACAATTATTATTCAAATGTATCCGATTTCTTTTTTTTTCTTTTGAAGTCAGCAAATCACATACCGTACAGGTACCAACGGATGTCTTAATGAAACTGACGAACACGTACTGTGAGTCGGATTTTACATTTCAAACTTTCGAAATTCAACTCGTCTTCGATATTCAGAAGAGAATAGACTTCAGAATAGAAGCACGGTTAGGAAAATCACACAATGAAATGAGTCAAACAGACAGCACAGACAGATAGAAAGAACTGTGATAAAGCTTGCCGTAAGATTGTTAACGCCTTCATTGGTAATAATGATCAAGCTTCAGAATTTCTAACAGGTTGAATAGCGAACGTCTATAAGATGAACTCATCACTCAATAGAAATATATGATTACGGTGACAAGTTTCTATTCTTATCAACTTTTATGAAGAAAATCACCATTAGGAACGAAAGTTCCGTAGAAGATACTCTGAGAAAAAAATGCATGGAATGGAACGGAGGACATGGTCCATTTGAGGAGTATTGAGGCAATTCACTGAGTAAACGGAAATCAACTTACTTGTATGTTAATTTGTTCTTGAAGTTTTTCGATTTCTTTTGTAATTTTATCCTCAACATTGTTAGCTTGCTGTTCCTTCTCACGAATTTCCTGCATAACGTAAAATCATTTTCAATAAAACTAATGTATTTCATCCTCAAATTATTCTCTTGTTTACATTTATTCATTCTCGTTATTGTTTTCTTCAATACAAATTAATACTTGGTGTTTTTCCTTAAATTGGTTTCTTTGAGGGACAATGGCGCAGTGGTGGAGGTGTCATAGTGACAGGCAGGCCCGAATCGGTTGACGGCCACACCCCAGGTCTACGAAACCTGCCATCCCTCCGGGGTAGATAAATTTAGTATCAGAAAAATCTGGGCACTGACTTGGTGAAGAGTGGTCACTCAGGTCACTATATGGACCAGGCTAGCATTCAACCACCTCCACGATATCACGTTGAACACGAATGCGTAGGAGCATTGCACCACAAGGGATTCATCAACGCTAAAGCTTATCTATCCTATCTAATTATGAACTCATCTTATTACCTCATCTTTTACAAAACTCCTTAGTCCTCAATTATTTCAGGAGGTTCATTGAAGCATAACGAAACTTAATGTTAGTTAATTATACGATAATTTCATTTACATATTGAAATAATTATAGAGTATTTTCGTTTCACAGACTAACGGAAGTCGTTATTTCTCACGAAACCTCATTCTGAAGGGCACTTGGATCAGATTTCTTCAACAAAAAAAAAAAACTAAATTTATCATTTATTTGAAAAATAACTTTATGGAGATCGCCTAAACAAGTATATAGCACTCGACCCTCATATACATTTTAATAAAATATGCCAACTAAAACACTTGATGACGTCAGCAAAGCTTTTGTTAAAGCATTTATATCACAAATGACTATTAGCTTCTATCTTTTTCAAATTACCCCAAATCGCACTCACTTCCTCCATAACCGAAATCGAGGAATGCTTCCTATACTTGATTAGCTCATGAAAAAGTGAAGTAAATGAGCCGTCGGAGATGATCAACTTAACTTTTGAGGCATCGAAGCGTGGCGTGATGTTGAGAAGTGCTGCGATGCGGAACCGATGTACTTTTTCTCATACGCCGTCGCGTATACCAAACATTCCAACTATTCTCAGTACAATAAATTGATTAATAGATCATCTTAGAGGGAAAAGAATAGTCCATAGTGTAAAAGATTCAAATTTAAAGATGAGGTTGCATAGTGCATCCCAGAGGAATTACGGCCAAGCTTTATCCTGTTATTATTATAATTGCTTCAGTAGTAGTTTTAATAGATATTCGAACAATAGCTGGATTCTTCTACCCATGATGATCATCACCAAAATCACACCAAAGAATCGTCGAAATTCATACATTCACCAAAACGTACAGCTATGAGAAGCCGTTGAGGTAACGGACTACTGTGTTAACGAGGTGAAAAATATTGATTATGAATAGAATCTTAGAGGATAAAAAATTCTGAGTAATTTTATTAAATTCCTCATTACCGTCTGCGTTAGAATCTAAATTGTTGAGGAGCATGAGTGCGTTCTTCTCTTTGATCGATTATTTCTTTATCACTCACACATAACTCTTACGTCTTACACGATAACTTCATTATGCAACCTCAACCTCATTTAATCAATAAATCCTCACAGACATTTCAATAAGACTATTTAAATATTCGACAGAAAGAAGGGAAAAGTATAAAATTTTCTTCAAACAATAAAGAATGTGATGCTTTTCTTATATCTTTGATAGTGTTGAGTGCATTGCAAAACTTGTAGCCTTAGGCGAAATCAATAAATTATGTTATTATTGATTCTACGTGACCTCACTGTCATTATTTTTATACAAACCATAAGCCTAAGCAGAAGATAAACAAAACAATTCATCATTCCCGAATATAAATATATTCTATCGTCATCGAAAATTATCAACGAAGATAAATCATAATCAATAAAAGTGCAACAACTTTTTTTCCTCACTAGAATCTCAGTGCATTTTTGCACTCAACGTTCAGCAAAGTGTTCCTGATCGTCACAATATGTTTGCTGCACTTTTCAAATCGATCTAATCGATACGTATGAAAACGATAGGAACAAAAAAACCAATTTGAAAACGAAAACAACAACAACGACAGCAACAACAACAACAGCAACATTAACAACAACAGGAGAGAATGAGGAGGTGCTGGTTTTTTACCTGTTCAAGTTGTTCGATACGTTGTTGTTGTTGTTCGATTTTCTCCTCCATACACGAGTGATCACAATGTGATGTGTCGTCCGGTACGTATAGTTGACGTTTTGCATCTACAAACAGATATGCAAATCAGTTATCATTATAAAATCGATCGATATAGATAATTTTCATTTCGCATTATACAGAAAACAAATAGAAACAAAAAGCTCATTTTACACACTAAACTCTCGTTGTACTACACCAAGTACTGCACCAATGAGCGATCTACGTCCAACCCTAAATATTTTTCCTAAGCTAAGTGATAGGAAAATCGGAGAGTTGAAAAATCGATACGTATCATATTCATGGCTCTAGAATGAATTATTTTTACAACTCTTATTAAATGACTAATCAATAATAAATAAATTCTTATTTAACATAGCATTATTACCTCAAGCGAACTCAGTAATCGTTGATCATCTGTGATGATCGTCATTTTATTCCATCCAAAATTTCATTAAACAATTTTAAAAAAATACATTAAAGATAATCATTATAGCAAATTTTTATTTTCAAATTTGAATGCTCCTCTATCATTATTTATACCTTTGGAAGATTATTCCGTCAAAAAAAAACGTCCTCAACGTTAATTATTGATCGCCTAAATGAGTGAGTTTGTGTGAGGTATTTAAACTCAATCACAAAGTCTGTTCCTTTCTGATTACCATAACCCTCAGAAAAACTGTAGTTTAATCAGAAACAGAATGAAATGAGGAAAAAAAATTGTGCTTAACGATAATATGTATAGGGAGGGAAAAATCAAAGCAGTTGAATTCTCTGCAGAATCAGAGGCTTTTATTTACCTCATTCGTTTCAGGGTAAAATAAAAATTGAGAGGTAAAAGAAGTAACCTTTCAAATGATGTCCAAGCCGTTCGATTTCCTTATGCAATCCACGAAGCATTGAAGCTGTTTCGTTCTGAAGGTAGACGATCTGTTCGCGTTCGTGTCGTCGCCACTGTTCGTCACGTTGTCGAATCGCTTCGTGTATTCGTATATCGACCTCCGACTCACAACACTGAATTCTTAACGACGTTAAGAAACAATGAGTTAAAATACCTCATGATTGAGGAAAATATAACTATACCGATGTGATTATTATAACTCGATTAAGATTATCTGCAGTCATAACACGTAGAATGAAGAAGCTCAGTATGAACTCAAAATCATTGAAACGTTCAGTGAATAGAAAAATGTTTACCACAAATAGCAAAGTAATTTATTAAAAACAATAACAAAACAAACAAAACAATCAATATAAACAATATTTTCAATAGGAATTATTATTGAGTGTTATTTATTTAGTTTTTCAAGAAAGGAATTTTCTATTTACAAAAACTCTT
>KN716185.1:106016-117639 GCA_000816705.1 Dictyocaulus viviparus
TAAACAAATAAACAACAGTAATAAACAAATAAACAACAAATCGATTGTTTTCTAGCTGCACTCATATCGATTAAATAAAAAGCTGACGAAAAAAAATAGAAAGAAAAAACATTCTTCTTAAAATTCTACGATTCATAAAGAGCTTTATGAATCGGAGTGATTCTGATAAGTGAAAAAAGATGAAGCCTAATTTTTTTTTCAACTATTGAAAATTTCTTTTCAGATTGAAAATTATGTCGATATGAGTTTTTTTTTTCTTGTGAATGAGGTCAAAGTGATAATGTCATAATGCATCATGTTGTGTTAAAAATGAGGATACAGAACCTCAATGAATTGACAATCATAGAATTGACGCTTACGAAATGACGTACTCACACCCTCGCTCGACCTCACTACTCACGTGGCGTGATGATTTTCGGTTCAAAGCCTCAAATGAATAGCATATACCAATTCGGTGAGTCCATGAGGACGTTTGTAATTAGTCAGGAAAATTCGATACGTTATGATAAATGTTTCCATAGAAACATAACCTAACGTTTATCGTATTCTAATTGACTCTATGAGGTACGAGGTAAACGTATACATCCTGAAACAAATTTTTCGAATAAAATTTTAAAACCAATAACAAATCTATGTTTATTATAACGACGTCGCGAATCGAGAAGGAAGATGAACCGCACCGCGACCGCATCGCGTCTTCGCTCTTATTTCATGTCCAATTTCGTATTCATCAATGTATTCGATTTTAGTTTTGTTCTAAGCTTCATCTTTCAGAGTTCAAACCTCAAACACGTACTAAAGAAGACTTTCAATTATAGACTGATCTGTGGTCGATTTGTATAGCTTGTTCTTTTTTTAGAAAAAAAAACTATTAAGATGCTATTCGTTCAATAGTAGAAGTTCTTCTGATGAAGATAATAAATAACAACAAAAAATCGATACGTATATATTTGTTTATTTGTTTTTGTTGTCAATTTGGGCAATTTCTACGTTAACACGCAGTCACATAAATAACCAGTTTTGAATTGTCCTATAGAATGAGAATTTTCTTTTTTTTTTCTACAAACAAATTTTCATGTTTTATCATATACGTGGTTATGAGGTATGGAAATTTATGAATTGATCTCTATTGTGGACTCAAAAAAGTCGTCTAGTGAGGTGCAATATGAGTTCAAATGACGTTTGCAACAAAAATGAGGAAAAAAGAAATGCGAAGGCAAATCAATGAACTCCGTTTCTGTTGACAATGTATTTATATTGTTGAATAGAAAGTGATATTTTATATATTCATATTGATATTTGATAAGAGATTTTATTAGAATTGAACTGAATTGATTAGTGAGGGGTAATATTTTCGCGTATTGATTCGGTTGTTTTGATCTACCAAATTTTTCTATAATAACTGAAACTCAAAATCACCTGGTGTTTTTACTGATTTAGTTATGTTCTGTCTACGTGAAGATTATATGATCATATCATTTTCGATCGATAAGTCAATCTGGTTTTAATAGTAGTTTGCTATAATAAGGATTAGTGAGTTAAGCGAGGATATTATGAGGTCCTTTCAACCTCTCTGATTTGTCGTGCGAGTTTTTTTCATCAAGTGAATAGCAGTTCTTAATTCTGACGTTCTTTAATGGAAAAATTATTGGGAATTGATAAGACATCATTTGAAAGTGATTGAGGAATGTAAATGAAATATGGAGGAGGTTCATAATCGATTTTCAGAAAATGGCGGTGTTTGAAACAGTGATAATGATAATGATAATCAATCTTGTCAATATGTAAATTTCTAAACTGACGAGTCTAATGCGGCAATAACAAGTTCGAATTCGACCTCAATAGAATCCGTTATTGATTAAGTTTGATAAGGTACAATTTATATCGTAATAGTTGAGAGTACGACAAAGAAATTCGTTTTCTAAAACAAATAACACTGTAAATCACTAACATTTTATCATATCAGAGAGATGAGGAACCGGTTCTTTCCAATGACGTCAGACATTTCACTAAGTGTTTTACAGTTTTTCAATAGTCATTTGCCTTTAATCAAGAATATGATAACTTATAAACAGAGGTTAAAGCTGATTTCCCTCATAGTTTTTGTTTAGCGTTTAAGGTTTCTACATCATTCGAAGAAGTCTACTGGTTAGAAATCTGTCTCAGCTTTACAAAAGATTGTTATGAGGAGTGAAATGTACGTCATTTCAAATTGAGTCTGATAAATATCAGTAATGTTTTGTGAGTATCAATTCTGGTGAGGTTGTTTGTGATCACTCCGATTTTTCAGCTGATAACCGAGTTTTTCCATACATCACTCAGAAAATTTCATATTCTACTCATTTCATGAGGTAATATGCCCAATGATTATCATATATAAAGAGGAAATTTTCTAACTAATCAATATTTGATTAATAAAATAGAATAATACAAGAAGAAAATCAATATTTATTGATTGCAAGAAAGATGACGAGAGAAGCAAAGGAAGAGAGGCGAGAGAAAAACACCGCTTAAAATTAGCATAATATAAAATTTTTTCTAATAAAACAATAAAGTAATTTAGAAATCAATTGAAATTTTTTATATCAATAAAATCACTAAAGCACTTTTTATGAAATCGATAATAAGGAAGAATTGAGGAAACAGAACATTTCATTGTTGAATTCAAATCAACACTTGACACGAGGTAGCCGTTGAGGTAATTCTCAATCGATTTATTGAGGATAAAAAAAAGATGAACTTTACTTTTGAAGCGAAAAATAGAAATAAATGGATTTTCATTCACGATAATACCAGATGAAACGGTTTAACTCGATTTTGTCTATTTATTTTATACCGTATGAAATTATATTAGCACTAAATTCTCATATTTTTTATGGAAATGTTAGCGGTTTTGAGGAAATGTCCTCAACTCATGGAGGTATCGCTATGTTTCACTCTATTGATTTTCACTTGTCTTGAAATAGTGATGAAGTCAAATACTTTCTGACGTTTTCTGTTCGCTCAGATGAACAAATCACAGAAATTGCGACGGATTGATTGGAGGATATAGATGTAGTCCTCAAGAATGAGTACGATAGTGTGTCTGTTACTTTTCTTGAGAAAGCTCTACACAGTCTCATCGTGACCAATGCTTTTTATTGGTCATAGTAGAGTCTGGATGAGGCTCATGTAATAGAATTAAAAAGATTCTAGAATTGTGCTGTTGAGTGCTTCTTCTGCTGTAGCTTATTTGTAGTTTCTTTAGTGATCTGATGAGGATAAATTTTGCTTTTCCTTCGCAAAATTGCCTAATTTTTCATAACGTTCTAATATAACATGAATGTAAATACCCTTAGCATATACTCACTCAAAAATAAACTGATCCTGAGTTGAATTTTTGGTTAACTTCGAAAGAAATGAGGTATCCCTCCTATATATTATCGTCATTAACGGAAATATCAATGGTGAGAACAGCATAGTTTCGATGCCTACGTAATCATTCAACGTGAAGGTGAAGCAAGAATAATAATGGAATGATGACGTCATTTTTATTAGATGTACAGTGAAGAAGGAAGCGATGCTTGAGGTCAAAAAATGAGTATGGACAATGAATGGACCACAAGTATGCTAGAGGTAGATCGATTTAATGAGGGATGAACTCTAGTGCTTTAGAAAATAATGTAGATAATATCAGACTGAAGAAAACATATCTTGTCTGTGAGACGATGATGGTCTTATCAACTCATTACACTTTTCGAAGGAGGAATGGGAAAGAATAGTAGTCGAGAAGAGTAGGAACAAGGTTGTTTCAGTGAGAACTCAATGAGTGATAAGACTAGAAAGCTGAGCTACTATTTTCGATTACATGACTCGACTATGCAGTGAAGAGAGAACTTACTTTAACTACTTTATACCAGCCACATATAATCCATAAAACTCTTGAGGAATAGCCTTTGGAGTTAGAGATTTGCACACGTCACACGCAAACTTTAGTATCTATTCAAATAATTGAAAAACTTGACTTTTAATAAGAAGAGTAAATGAGTTGAAGAACTGAAATGAGTTCTTTATCAGTCATAGTGTGAGGGGAACTTATAAAGAGAACTTCTATAAGAACAAATACGAATGAACTGCAAGTGGATAAAAATTTCAAGCAGAACTACAAGAATTATTCGACCGCAACCTCAGTTATAGAGGTGACTATCAGTAACAACGATAAGCATGATTTGATTTGTAAGCTGAAATTACAGCTGACGTTGATTTTCTTTTTTTTGTACTTAAGCTTACTAGGAATCGCAATTGTTGCTATTCACGGAACAGATTCACGTCTATTACGATCATCAGAAATGACGTCAACGAATGTCGAATGTTTTGAAATCAGTTCCGACGATCGTATGCAAATATGCCACCAAGTAAACATGAATTTTAATCATTATGCAAAAAAGAAAATCCAGATTTTCCATGCTGGTGTAATAAACAATCTGACTTTGGCAGCTTACGAACTATTGCGACGTCTAGGTACCGTAAGCTACCGTAATCGAATATCACTACAATAAAGCTCGTTGCTCTCTACAGATTTTTCCGATTTTATATAATATCGAAAAAGAAGACCTCTTAACTTCTACTTCTATACATAGAATAGAAGGATGATTAGAATATAGCGAACTCGTTTCCCTCACAGACTCATTTCGAAATTCTTGAGGTATTAATGGTATTCATTATGGTCATAATAATAATGACAATAATTCTAGATTATCTTATCGATTTAAAATTAAACTACACCGTTATCAAAACGACGACACGTCATCGATGATTCATTGTAAAAATTTTATCATCGGAAGATTACTAGAAAAATTCGATTTGAACTTAAAACTAAAATATTCGTTTCTTTTTTGATAATTTCAACACAATATAAAGTAACTGATTCCTCAAAAGTGTCTATGGTTGGAGGAACAAATAAAACTGAGGTTACAACAAAACACTTGATGAGAATAACGTGAGAATAGAATAACATGCTTTGAACTTTACTCACGTAGACAATTTTGCTTAACCAAAATCATTTCATGATTTGTTCCCTGTTGAATTACGATTCTTAGTGACCAACCCTAATCAATATTTGAATACGGTAAGAAGTAAGACGTAGACGAATTCATTACGAATATCTACTGGCTCGATGAAATGTTGAAGAGAATCTGACTAGACGCTATGAAATTCATTCAGAAGACTAAATGAAGAATTTGCGATGGGAATCTGAATGACATGTAGACAATAATTGAGCGTGACAATGTGACGAGGTTTTACGAGTTGAACTTGTTGTAAAGTTCGCTGTGGTAAGTAACAACCTGACAATGAACCACCAACTTTAGAGGTTCATAAATGAGAGTGATTAGTAAATGAGGCTAATTTATTCCTCACATTATATATACTATTATTAAGTGCCATCAGACTTGATGTGGACATTGCAAAACCTCTAACCACTTACCGAACAATTTCTCGGATTTCGTTCTTTAGATTCTATAACTCGTTTCGAGGTAAACGTGAATGGTGATGCTTAAGCGGTTCGCTTTACTTTTATCTCATAACAAACAACGGAAATGTACATATAAGAGAACAATAGGAAGGTTAAAATAATGAGAAAAGAAAAAATTCTGAAACTCCTATTTGACCACATCAACGTCAATCCTCAATGAGTAACACTATAGTAGATCATACTTTAGTGAGTTTGACAAATGGAAGCGAATAGTATTGCAAACGGAAAAAAAATTAAATTGCTCTCAGTGAGTGGACAGTTGTCGTGACTCGAAACTCGTATTGATATGCTCACCTTGATAAGTTGGTCTACTAATCTCTCATATGAAAATCAATAAGCTAATGAAAACGGAATTTCCGATCTTCTACATCTTATTACTGTTCTGTTTGTAAACAAATTAAGTAAAGCAGGAAGATACAGAAAGCATACCGTAGCAGACGTGTCTATATATCGGCTGGTCGCTTAAACTATTACCATTGTTATCAATAACTCTTTGTCCTATCACTATTAGTCATATGTGCTTGTTTATGTGATAATCATTGATGGATTATCCTCATCTCAGCGTTGTGACTCTCCCAGGAGGACAAACCGCCGCTATTTTACATGCAGATGTTTTTTTGATCTTCAGTAGAAGTAAGATTTATGTTAATGGATTGATAAGTATAAATATTCCATATAATCTTCATATATTCTTCCATATCTAAATATTTACGGAACTCAAGCGGTCGCGTAGAGTTCTTGATGGCTTAGAACTGCTATAATTTAGAATTTAAGATAATCAATCACTGTTGCAGGATGCTTCTACGCATTTGTGCTCAACATGATAAGCGAATCTGATCTATACAGTGACTTGAGTTGACCACACCTCAAGTAAGCGCTAGATATCCTACCCAGATTTCTCTGGTACCAACCTACCAACCCCGGAGGGATGGCAGGCTTAGTAGGAATAGGTAGCGGTCACGAACTGATTCCTGCCTGTGTGTCACACTGAATTTATTAATAATCACTCTCCTCATATAATTATGCTGCATTGCCATCGCTGAAGTTGAAGGCCCTTTGTTGTACATAAGCATTCAATGGTGTTTGGTAAGCTTATAAAAACCTCCTATCAAAAAAGGTCTTGAAGAGTTATGTTGGGACTCTATCATCAGTTAATTATGAATAATTTGATAAAATAATCGCAGAAACATAAACAGGACACTTCACTCCCATCGTTATGCAAAGCATATCATTTAGTAAAATCTAAATTACTTCAAACTAATAAACGCCACAAGCGATGCATGGAATATTCCACTGGCATCTACGATAACTACCAGTAACTGTAGATTGTGGACAGTTAAATGAAGGCTGTAAACACGAGTGAGCCTCTACAAATTGTAAACTGAATATTACAAATACAACATTACTTCTTATTTACATTATTTAGATAACACGATATTGCACCATTAGAAATAGAAGTAAAATAGCCTGCTGATATTCCTAACGTGAACTTCATCGGATAAAGCTAATAAAGACTGTGAATAAAGCGGAAGGTACTAGTAATAATCATTTTCTACGCTTCTGATCTAACAGATAACATCGACACGAGAAACACATTCAGACAGGTCTCGTTTGTAGTACATCACTACGCTATAGGCAGAACAAAGGCATATGATGTTTTACAAGTATTACACTTCATTAGAGAATACATTCGATCATTTCATGAAGACGTAATCTCGTGAACATACATTTTTAATTTCTATAACAATACACTACATTACTTTTGTCATACATTCAGCATCGTCCAATGCAGAAGATATTGAATGTAATGACTCGGAGAGCATCTTTGAATAAGACTCAAAATCAGCTTCAGCTCGATGATACTGTAACGAAAAGCCATGAGACGAATATTACCAGTATACCTGACTATTACAGAACATTGAAAAGCATGAAAAACACTATTCAGTAACCTGGAATTCTCAGATGCTAACTATAAAGGAATGACTAAAATGCAACACACACTAAATATTGAAAATTAAATACAAACTTTTTTAAGAAGGTCCCTAAAGCGACTACGAAGTTCCTGGCATTGAGTACGAGCTCGTTCGACGTCCCTTACCTTATCGTTGTGCAAAGTTACGATTTCATTCTTCAACTGCAAAATCTCGTCTCGAAATGAGGGGGCATTTTCTCGTAAATCTTTAACAACACTAAAATATAAGACATTGAATCACAGTGATAAAAATATGGTCAATGCATGTATTTCTATATGAAAATATAGAAAAAAGTGGAATTAAAACCGACTAGAAAGTAAAGAATATTTTCCAGGTTAAATTAACTTAATACTCACCATTTTAAGGTATCTCTTCTCTGTTCTAAATCCTGCAAGCGTGAAGCATAAAGTTCACGTGCACGTTCGTGCGCTTTTGTTTCCTCATTGCTTGACATATTAAACCTCTACAACTTTGAAGTTCAACTCATTAATCGTTCGATAGATTTGAATCCTTCTCGTAAGTTAATTGAGA
Organism: Dictyocaulus viviparus; assembly: GCA_000816705.1. Classification (NCBI taxonomy): domain Eukaryota; kingdom Metazoa; phylum Nematoda; class Chromadorea; order Rhabditida; family Metastrongylidae; genus Dictyocaulus; species Dictyocaulus viviparus. The sequence continues at coordinate 114,033 of KN716185.1, forward strand.
ATTTGATCATAGCAGCTATGGTGTAATAGGTTTGGGGATAAGGATAAATTTACCAACTTGATACTCTCAATAAATTTACAAGACTATCACTATATAAATACAATAGAAGCAGGAGTACGAATAATTATAGAGAATATAAAAGTAAATAGAACAACTAGACACTTAAAATCTCCTCTGTATGAGTTTTATGCTTCATTAATTCATCAAGAGAAGACTTAGAATCGGCTAAAATTTGTTCATGACGACTATTTCCCTTCTAAAAACAATGTTTTACCTCTAGAACACCTACATTATGAGTTGTAAAGCAAATTCAGATGAGAAACCTGTAAATCACGAAGTCGATCAATATCATTGAAACGTTCGTTGACAAGCTTGGAAATCTGTTCGACTACAGTTATGCTCTCAGCGTTATCATGAATACGTTGCCTAGAATTTCACTAATGCCAAAGTGCATTCAACTTATAGAGGTATTACCAACCGCTCTGTGTCACAAACGTTTTGGAGATTCTTAACGAGCTCCCTCTGATCTTCTACGTCCTTGACAAGTTGAACAGGAGATTCAACTATCCCTTTCGAAATATGTACAATTTCATCTCCAAGTGATACAAATTCCTTATTGAGATTAATCTAAAATTGACTAAGCCATTATTATAAAGGCGAAGACTGATAGATTGTTATATAGCAAGTGGCTTACTATCTGCTGTTTTTTATTACTGATAGATTCCAAAATCGCATTTCTTCGATCCTCAATATTTATTCCCTTTTTAATTAATTCTTTGAGCTTTGAATCTTTAGCATTTTTCTCTCCTAGCAGCTGAAGAATATAAGAAGAATAAAAGAGAGCACGAAAGCACTTCAATTAACCCTATAGTAACCTCGAGTTCTTTCCTTCTCATCAAATCGTATCCGTTAACGAGTGCACTCTTTTCTTCTTCAGCCAAGCGCACCTGAACAACTAATAACCTCCAAAATATGTTGTCGTTTGATGTCTAGTTACTTTGTGACGACAAAAATAACAACATACCTGTTCTTGACCAGCTTCAATTACTTTTCGTGCATCATCGAATTCCCCGCTTGTCTTTTCAAACACCTGTGACGCTTTCTGAAAGAAAGAATTTCTAGCAGCACATAGGTATACTACAAGTGATTTCAAGTACAGTTCACTCTATATCTGTACCCTTAAATTTAAGCAATTTCGAATTCCTATGAATAACATCGAAATAAAAACCACGAACAAAACAGAATGAATGTCAAATTTAGGTGATAATCACCACGCAAAAATTAACAGCCTCATAGCAAAAACGCTCTAGCCCCTATTATCTGCTCTACTGTAGATTCACAGCGTATTTTAGTCAGAAAATAGAGATTTATAATAAATAAATTGTGCATATGTCTATATGCATTGAGAAATAATTGTGCTAAGACTGCTCATTATAAACAAAGTTTCGAGGAGAACACACCTGGTAAAAATTGACAAAATCTGCCATAACAGACAGAAATCTTCGCGTTTTCTTTGGTAATGGGTTAATGAGATCGCAAATACTGAAATCGTACGAAGGATCCGCAAAGTCGACGATAAAACACTTCCTGAATGATATAACTTCACTTTTTCAAAACGAATAAAAAAAACCCCAGTAAATTACATGGTAGTAAGCAAAAGAATATGCGAATTGCTTCTCTGTTGCATTTCGGAAGTTTCTGAATTAACAATACATTCGAATGGAAGTTCACATAATGACTTTTCGGGAATCTCAAGAATTTGATTGCAAAAGGCGTAGTAGATCGTCTGAACACGATCGGGCTGAAAAAAGAGCTTGTAAATAATAGTACGTAAAAATATTTTCTGACGAGTAGAACAGTCTCTAGACTGCCGTGTTGTATTAGAAAAAAATATCTTAAAGAGCAAAAAAAAAAACAACCTCAATAGTAATTACTACAAACAAGTTAGTAATTTATGTAATAAAGACTGTCATTCCGAAGCGTCAATGAGTGCCTGCATATCGCTTCTAAGGTTCTAACGTTTGAATGTACAGAAAGGCATAGACGTACCGTTGGGTGCATGATATCGTCTACATTGATGTCTATTTGAAGACATGCTAACGAATCGACAATAGAACGTGGATCGAGTACGACTGAGGACATACCTGTATAATCTAAGTGTAATCACCATCGAAAATACTAAAATATGCCAACACAGGTGATTTCACCACCTCTACTATATTAATAAAAACACTATTTTTATGTCAGCAATGCAAAACCGTAACAATATAAGCTTTTCAACATTACAGAAAACTCTCCAATCATGAAATTTGAAATAGTAACATTCGATTCGTGTTAGCACGATCCATCAGAATTCTCAGATGTACGCGGTCAATGTTGCAACGAAAATTTAAATCTGCAATTTCCCGCGTATACGCAAATGTTGGCACAACGCGTTTTATTGCATACCGTAATCTTAAATGAACTTCACTTAACTGACAAGCAGCTGAATGATAATTAAGAGGTAGTTTTTCACTCAATATTATTTGCCTTTAGTCTGATAATAATAGTATATCAACTATTAGAACCCAAACGATGTACCAGATTATACGATTGTGGTGGCGAGGACGTTTTATTAACGACCAATCTTTTAAAGGCCGCACTACATTTAGAAGAAATTTACTCGTGGAGTGTTTCACTTTTCTACTAAGGACCACTAAGGAGGCTATAGCTCTGTTGACGGAGTCTTTAACAACAGCGATAAACAACCATCTAGAATCGACATGGTTTCCAAATGGTTTACGTTAACCATCAGATAGAGACATATGAAATCATCATCTCTGTTGATCAAGAAGAAATGTGTTGGTGTTTAAGCCAAGCTTTAATAAAAGTTAGTGCCCACTCAAATAACTTATATCACCGAACATAGAACACTTTCAGTGAGGAAAATGTTTACGTGTTTCATTGTATGTGTAAAGTGTTACTAGTTTCTTCTCAACAAACACAGAGCAAAAGCTTTCCTTATCTTATCAATTCATCATAGCTGCTGCGAGTCTAGGAGAATTCTCAACGTGAGACCCTCGACGGAAAGAGGGATACGGACAAAAAAAATCCGCTCATAGTGAATTTGATAGAGTTAAATCATTACACAATAAAAATACAAACAATCTATCTTCGTTATAAAAACTTTTAGGTCAACAGGATTTCAACTAGATACAAACAACGACTTTCAATTATTATTGATTATGTGAAGTGAGATCAATGATTCAATCAATGGTGAAATCATTTGAAAAGTCTTCATCAAATATTTCTTGTGTGAAAAATTTTTCCTGCTTCATCTGAGTTACTAATAAGGCCGCGCAAAGTTTTGCGATGTGGTTGTACTCCTGTTATAATCCACTTCGGATGTGGAATGTAGTATAGTCAGATTGTTTTTAGTCCGAGGATGTTGAGTTAAGCTCTGTGTTTACCTCATTTGACTTTTCCTAAACAAATTCAGGTCAACGTTATTGTTTATGATTGGTTGTATTTTGTGTGACGTATTGAATTTTAGGGTTTGGATCACTGTTGAGGGACTATGTTTATTTGTGAAATTGCCAACTTCTACAGTTTCGGTGTGTTGAAATGC